>JAVYIG010005217.1:0-142092 GCA_035222895.1 Strongylocentrotus droebachiensis
TATTATTTCACTTTGCCAACCTAATAAAAAAGGTCACGGCGCATTTCAACACGGAGTCACAACTCAGAGAGGTAATTTTTTTAGTTATTCTTCTTTCTAGTGGCGTACACTATGGGTTCGGTCATTGGAGGAGGTGGGGGAGGGGACAATGGCATTATGAGGGGGGGGGGGAGGGGGGGGGGGTAGAAGTAGTGCGGTGAAAACCTGCTTAAGCGACAACCTGTCTTTAAAAGTCACAATTTGTGTTCCGCTTGAATAATGTCTCTCTATACCTTAAGAACACAAGTGTGAACGTGCTTTTTGATCGTCAGAGAATTTTGACATAAAACGAACAAACAGCATCGAAATATCCTAATTCCCCGCCTTTTGTTGTTGTTATTGTTGTTGTTGTTGTTCTCAAATATTGGTGCTCCCTCTAAAAAACGACCCTTGATCCACCCCTCAATAATTTATAGACTCCTTTCCCGTTTTTCAGCTTCTAAACTTTATATCACTGCACCCTGATCAAGGGACGGGCGCCAGAGCTCTGGACCAGGCGGTGGAGCAGACCTGGGCTAACATCAGATGGGTCCAGAACCATCTGGATGAAGTGAAAGCCTGGCTCCAGCTGGTGAACCAAGATTGAGTCCTGGACTGTCTAATGCTATGGTCACATAACCCAAAAGTAGCCTGCTCGGCGGCCGAGCGGCGAGTTTTTAACCAATTCTGCCCGGCGGCTGCCCGGCCACCGAGCGGCGGCCGCCCAGGCACCGCTCGTTTTTAGGGCATCGCTCGGTCGCCGCTGAAGTTTTAGCGCGGAGTTAAAATTTGGGCGGCGCCTGCTCACTTTTCACTCGCCGCCCAAAATACGCTCGGTGCCTGGGCGGTCGCCGCCCGGCATCGACCTAATCGCTGGGCGATGCCTAAATTCCAGCAGCGTCCGAGCAGGCTACTGATCGGTCGGTCGCTGCTCTGATTTGTGACCATAGCTTTAGCCTCGTCCATACTTGACGTGGTAAATCGCCTTAAAGCGCGAAGCACACTAAACGTCGTTTTGTTTCCACTACTACGAATTAAACCAACTGATTGCTCAGTTCAATAACATTCACAGTGAGCAGTGAACAATGAGCCTCTACAGATAATGCTGGCCCACCTGGAATTGTCACATGAACGTTTGTGTATTCTGTTTTACGTCAGTTTTCCGTCGAAAGTCGATTTACAGACCAATTCGCATCCTTGCGCTAGGCCATTGCGTCTTACTATATAAAAGTTGCGTCTGAGACTAGAGATTACGCCTGGACCTGTTATGTGTATTTCCATGCCCGGTTGTCATCGAATGGCGCAATCGGATGAAAACGCCTTCTCTCAACTGGGTCTAGACATGCTGCGTTTAAATGAATGGAGGGAAGAGGTGAGGATTCATTGCTAAAAAGGCTGCTGATCATACTCACCCATCTCTATGTTGTGCATGTTGAGATCAATGCGTCATTGCGGTTGCGTTATTACTTGCGCTAATTGAGCCTTTGAAGGCAATGGGACAATACGCCGGTAATTCAATTCAGTATTTGCCCCGCTTATTTTGATTTGACACTAGGTCCACGAAGTCATTGACACATCATAGACCATGTCAATTGCCGAAGCAGTGGTTGACGCAGTGTCTGATGCAATGGCTGACGCAGTCCCACGTCAGCGTAATAAAGCTTCGTGTGCACACGCAGCGGATTATTATAACACACAGAAATGTGAGACGCATTGCTATAGTCGAGCTTTACATCATTTCATTTTTACCTCAGCGGCTTTTGAGACGGTTAACCGCGTCATCTGGGAACGAGGCTTATGAGACGCCAAGAGATCGACGTCCAAGAAAGGATAGCAGAGAGCTGAAAGTCTTCCTCAAGTGCGGAGTGGTGGTGATATCTGCTGTTAATTTACAATCCGAACAAAATTCCAAAGATCTCCTCGTTATAAACTTGCCATTATTTCCATCATGATGAAGTCGAGACACGTCGTTCTTTTGTCTTGTAGTGTTTAGCCGTCACGACTGACGGTCAATAATCATTGATACAATAATTATTGAAATCAAAGTCATTCCTTGCATATTTTATCGACAAAATACGAATATCCTATTAAAACTCATTAAGTGGTGTCTTTCTTTATACTCCGTTTTATCAGCTCCCAAGAAATGACATGGGCATAAATTAAAAGTTCTCTGTAAATGATACTAATTTACTCCCCCGGGGAAGCCTCATCAGCATCAATGATGTACTTTCTGAGGGCCCTGCAAATATTATTACCCCAGCAGTCATTGCCAGGTTCCCATGTACACCTGGGCTGAGAATAGCAAACGCGGATTAATGTCTTGCCGAAGGATAATCTTCAGCAATTATGTTTGCTCTTTGTTCGATCCCGTAGCTTTATTAGGATTAGAGAAATTGCAGAAACTGTCAAGATATGATTTTGTTCGATCGACGTAATAAGAGAAAAGGTAAACCCGTTAGCGATAACGCCATGATGGACACCATTGGAGACTGATCCAATATCTATACTATCATGTACAGCTCAACTTTACCAGTATTAATCAAATAATCATCCAAGTATCTGCAATATCATCAGTATTCTTGTATTCTTGGCGATGACCTACGTACTAGGCACATGACTATCACGTGATGTCCTTGGTAAAACGTAACAGAGAGACTTCCAGCAGTACTTTTGATTCAACATTCAATCTTTTGTGAAATGAAGTCGCACTTGACCTGTCTAATCAAATATATCACGTAATTTATTTAGTCTTTAATGTCTTTCCCATTCATCAATCATCATTCATTTTTCTATGGTCGAATAAAATATGTCACGTTATTTATAAGCCTTTTACACTTTCCCTATTCATCATCATTAATTGTATTACTTGCTTTACTTTTTGATTGTATCTTTTCTTTGGTAGAAGGTTTTGCATTATCCATAAAATCCAATATAGAAAATTAAACTGTGAGAATATTTAAATGAAAATTAGAGTATTAGAGTATATCATATAGATATAAAATATAAAATCTAGAGAAATAGACAAATAGCCAGAAGAAAAGGCAAACCAAGAGGTTAAACAAAATAATATGTACATTATGAGCAGGGCGTATATCAATTTTAGATCAGTTAATTTAAGATTTCTAATACGACTTTTTTTTCTGCTAATATGTTGTTATCATTGCTCCGTCCTTGTATCATATACAAAATATATATCACTCTTTGAAAATGTAGATAGTCCTCTTTCTTTTTTTGAAGCAGCAAGATCACATTGGAATTTTAAGAAGAGGCACGATATATAAACTAATGACAATTTCATGTGAATAATAAAATGATAAGATATATACGCATTTTTTTGTTTCGTTGTTTTGACTTTATATCAGGTGGATTGATTAATAAAAGTAGGCATGTGTGTATTAAAATGATCAGTTTCAGTGTGCGTATAAAGTGAGGGGATAGATGTATGGTCGTGTGACCATAATTCGCGCATGACCTTAATTCGCGCACAGTTTCATATCCCCCCCCCAACAAAAAAAAACCCGGTAAGAATTCGAAAATCTGATGCCACCATCAGATCTCCCCCTGCTACTCTAGAGGCATTCGGTGGAGGGGGGGGGGGGTGTCTGTAGGCCGTCTCTCACATCCGAGCTCAGGTAAAGAGGCAAGTGGTGACGACTTAAGAGGGGGTAAGAGGACACTTTTTTTTTTTTGGTCTCGAAATTTGAAAATTTGACATTTTGTTCCGTTGGGGGGGGGGGGGGGGGGTAAGGTCATCTTTTTTAGGTCAGCCATTGGCATAATTTTTTTTTTTATTACAAAAAAAAAGGAAAAAAAAAGGGGGGGGGTTTTCACAAAAATTATACAAAAAACATACACATAAAAAAAACTCAAGGGGGGGGGGGGGGTTTAACCCCAACCCCCCCCCTGCGTATGCGCCTGTACACGTATATACACACATAGTACAGGGTGAGTGGTGGGGTGATAACACTAGGCATCTGAATCATAGACTTGATGAAAACTTAAAGAAACAGTTGTAGAATAAGAATAAATGTTCTCAATAACGTGGAAAAATACATGACTACCTGAAAATAGTTCAAACAATTAGAATTCTCAGATCAGTATTGTAGTGAACATGGTGTTATACCACCTCGCCAACTGTAATACTGCCATCTGTTGTTTGATAACAAAGAGTGTCTTCAATGTGGCCGATATCAGAGTGTAGCTGCTTCGTCATTTCGTGTCTCAATATAAAGACCCTATGGGCTTTACATGGTAATGCAGAATATTTGTATTCTTAAAAAAGAAAAAAAAAATCACAATTACACATAGAGCCATGTTTATTGAAATACATCAAACTACAGATAATAGGAGCATACACAATATACGAAAAGCATAGGTATGTACATTTAAGGCGCGTTGCATTCTTTACATTTAAATACTAAGGGCCTACACGATAACGTATACTGTAACCGCGTTAAAAATTGTCATGCATTCTTATGAATTTATATTACAATACATGAATGAGGATGAAGTAATTTATCACGGTTAAATTCAATATAATGTATTCCACGATATATAGTTAGTCACATGTGAAACAAAATAGACCTACATGTAAATGAAGGACGTTTGTCATTCTTTATAATCTTATCAATGTAAACAAAATAATTAGTTTTAGTAAACAATATTTGTCGTTTTAACAATATACCACCCACACTGAACATGTCTGAAATGAATCAACACAACTTCTTATATATACAGTGCGTCCCAGAAAAAACGAAACCGAGAAGTATCGATGTTCTATCGTAACTTAATCACAACTATAATTAATGAGTGATACATATTTGGAAAGCTTAGAGTCTCCTCTTTCATGTGATGCTACTCACGTGATGCATATTTCACGCATGAGTGATTAAAAGCAATTTGAAGGAAGGAAACCAACATAATGCTCCGATTATCTCATTTTCGCTCGCGTGAACATTGCCAGCACAAACCACTGACCTCTGCCTCCTGAACGGATCATCGCCCATTCCATTCACTATACGTTACGTACTATAAAGGCTGTATTGTCTGACCGTTCATGAATATTCATGTTTTTGCTAAACTCGGCAAAATGTTTGCTTTTACTAAATGGAAAAATTACGGTGGGGGGGGGGGGGGGGGGGTTGGATGAAATGGACATAATGAAATAGGCAGAAGTGATCTATGATAATTCATGCTTTTTATGTTTCGTGTGCTCGACCTATAACCTTCAAATCGCTTGGTAAACTGAGTCCAAAGTTAGACTTGTTTCACACGTGTATTATAGGCAATGACGAGCTTGCAACCTATTTTGAAAAATTACGGTGGGTGAACTTTCAAAAGTCAATGAGACATGAGGGCTCCAATGAAAGAGCTAGTGATAACGTACGTCGGGTGGATGTGCTTTTCGTTTAAACAAAAAATGAATTTTTAACGATTTTTTTTTAAAAAACGTCCATAGGCTAACATGTTAGGCTGCCGACTCAGATCATGCTCTGACGATAGGGGGCGTTGTGAAATGAGACTAACCGGAGCCATATGAAAGTAATTTGGCGGGCGGTATCTGAATTTCGAAGAAAAATTCACATTTCTAGAAAGTTGGGTTTCTTACCTTTCATATGACACCTCAATCAGGAAAAATGAGCGAGGAATGACAAAGTTCTGTTTGTTTAAAGTAGTGCTTGCATTTCCATAATTTTATTAAACGAATTCGTTTTCACTGGCTGCCTGCCGTATCAATAAACGAAATTAACAAAAGACTTAACTCCGTTTCGTTGACAATCAGCCGTAGACGAGAGTCTTCATGCATGGCTGATTGTCAACGAAACGGAGTTAAGTCTTTTGTTAATTTCGTTTATTGATACGGCAGGCAGCCAGTGAAAACGAATTCGTTTGTTAAAATTATGAAAATGTAAGGGCTACTTTAAACAAACAGAACTTTGTTATTCCTCGCTCATTTTTCTTGATTGAGGTATCATATGAAAGAGCAGACAATGAACTTTCTAGAAATATGAATTTTTCTTTGAAAATCAGATACCGCCCGCCAAATAACTTTTTGGTTTCCTTCCTTCAAATTGCTTTTAATCACTCATGCGTAAAATATGCATCACGTGAGTAGCATCAACTGAAAGAGGAGACTCTAAGCTTTCCAAAAATTTATCATTCATTAATTATGGTTGTGATTAAGTTATGATAAAACATCGATACTTCTCGTTTTCGTTTTTTCTGGGACGCACTGTATATACTAATACGCCACAACAAAAACATCATCAACAAGACATTAGCTACACCAGCGACAACTATTACTATTGTTTTTACTACTACCGCTACTACTACTACTACTACTACTACTACTTCTACTACTGAAAACTATACTACTACTTCTACTACTGAAAACTATACTACTACTACTACCACTACTACTACTACTGCTACTACCACTACTACTACTACTACTACTACTACTACTTAAAACGATACTACTACCATTAATAGTGATACATTGGGCTTTTCGCAGAATGCAGAAATATCTCGGTGCACATTTACCATGATTACAGAAAGTTCAGAAATGCATTCCAAATATTAAGTTTGATGCTTTGTGAATAAACTTAATACTGTTCTTGCATCGAATTTAATGGTGTGCAATCAATAGTTAAACTTGAAGAAGAAAAACAACATTTGCTTTGATATTTGACGTTCCCATACATTTATACTTAGTCGGTGATTAATAACTTGCATTGCAAAGACACTCCTTTTAATGGGCACCAATCATTTGGCTGCGTTATTTACAAATTATCTACAGACAAAAGTAAAAACTCATATGAATATATCAGACAAGACAGTTTCCCTTTCCAAATCAAACTGTTAAATACAAACAAACCTTTTACGTAACACATGCAAGAGTTCATACATAAAATATACTGGATAACAAAATAATACAGCGTTATGTCTGTTAAAGAAATGTTGTCTTCATTGTACTTTTTACAAGGGCCGTGAAGGATACATGACTAGTTACATTTCCTTTAATTTCTGGTTGTAGATACATCTTAGAAAGTTTACCGTAACACTCTTGCGTTTTTGTGAAATTACATTACAAGTGATACTAAAATTATCGTCAATTTGCACATCTGAATGCTAAAACCGTTTCTTAGCTTACAATCCAAATATTCGTTTGTTTGTTCTGAGTATACATTCATTTTATTGTTCATTATTCAATTTCTTTCCGTTACATTCTTTGTTATATACATTTGCTTTTAAGACCGCCAATTACTGCCATTGCATATGTTTTCTGTTTATAATTATAAAATATATTTGTATATAAATACATCCGAATGTTTCATTCAAAACAAGCCTTCTGGCTCTTAAAAGACCACGCTCTTTATAAAACGTAATAAATAAATCATAACAAAATGATTGATTTTAATGGCACAGACATCATTTGAAAAATGTACATTGCACACGAGGCAGTGTTGACATTGCAGTAATAGATGCGCTATTGAGGTGATTCGGTTAGGACTATGACGCCCTTAATTCGAAGAAAGGTTTGCACCGTTCAATTAAGCCCTCACTTTGTGTAACGGTATTACTCTCGCACGGTTCGTCAATGCCTTCGCCAGTCGCTGACGCAGTCATACGCTAGGAGCTCCAATGCAATTATGATATTTAGATCAATTTATATAGCACATCCACTATATAAATATACTGTACTGCGCTAACTACACAAATAATTCTGAACGATAACGTATTATCCATTCTAAAAGTAGCAATCTAATGACTCGTAGGATAACGCTAGAGTATATTTACAGCTGGGTAACAAGGCAGGCAACATTGTTGCAGTTGTTAAGAGTAAAGAAGAACTAGTATTTTTAAAAGTCACGTGACTATATCGTGAATAACTCTCTGTCCTAAGCCTGATTGGATATTTAGTGTTGGTCTTTCACCCGTCCATGTCATTGAACACTCTGATGGATTCTAATTTTGGTAGGCAACCATTGACAACCAAATTATCACTCTATCCGATTCCCTTCACAATGACAGCTAACATCAATTCATCACCTTGTCCCTACTCTGAAGATTTGTCAAATGTCCATGATTAACTGGGCGGGCTCTTTTTTTATGAGAACACATTTTAATTTCATTATATACATGTGTATGTGTAAAGGCCCCTCTCAGGGATTTGCAAGCCATCAGAAACGTATCTCGAACTTTATCTGTAGCAGCAATTTTATAAAAGTGTGTGCCAAATCTAAAATCAACAGTCTGTGGTTTTCTATCTATAAGGGAAATATGAGGCCCCCATTTGTACACAACAAATGGTTTGAATGAACCACTGCCGGTTGCGAAATTTAAATTAGAACAGAAATTACTATTTCTTTTTACATAATGAATGTTTTGCCACCATACGTTCAGGACAAAAAAACAAAAACATTTTGGCCCTTTTACATTAAAAAATAAAAATAAAGTGTAAATCCTTCCTGAATCCAGAACTACGTAATGATACTGAGATTAAAATTTCAAAGATAATTCAAAATCATGATTTTTTCAATGAAAGAAAAAGAGCCTCAAAACCGATGTAAAGAATAAACAATCATGTAATATTAAATGAATATCAACGTGATTCATTTGGTGAGTCGATTGCATGGCAGTTGTATTAGTAATAGCCATAGTTCAGATTTTCAATTAAACGTCTGATAAGCCTATAATGATGTGTTTTATGTACTCTTCACTTCAGCCCATACAAAGTTCCTACTGGTGAGCAAAGATCGTCTGATCTCTCTGATTCGTCAGATCGAGTACGTGTCATCTGTTTGATTACTCAATACCAATCACGAAAATTTTTACTGATGTGAAGGACAAAAAGAGGGAGAGAGAGAGTGAGAGAGAGTGTGTGAGAGAGAGAGAGAGAGAGAGAGAGAGAGTGTTAATGTGTGCATCAATATATATATAGAAGCAGCACTACATTTAAATAATCACATATATACAGCTGGATACAGAGGACAAGGAAGAGCTATTGAATGTTTTACATCAAACATTACCCTTTAACTACCAAGCTATCTATTACGTAGAAAACATGATAGTACACAAATGAGAGAATCAATTGAATAAGTAGGTCTACATGTTATCATGTTAAAGAAATAATAAATTCCTTCAGTTTATCACTTCGATAATTCGGCCTAAATTTTCCAATTGGCACATTGTATTATTCATTATTATCAACTTCCAATGAAATATTATATTTATGTAAGCGCCTTTGTCGAGTATTTGTTATATTTTGCACAGATTGATTTATGTGAGATCATGAGGAGCAATGTCAGTTCGTATCATTATCGATAAATACAAAAATGAAAAAAAGTAAACATAAAAACAAAAAACGCATCTCTTGATGCTAGTAGCATTTTTTTTCATGCGAAATAATTCTTCAACCCCCCTTCTCCCGAGATAGGAAATAACTCCATGCTTGTATTAATATTCAAGATATTTTGTTTAAAATTTCTGTATATCAAAACACGAGCAGGGCGTTTTGAGCAGACCTCGCGTCTGAATGAATATCCGAAACGACTGGCATGAGGAGACGAGCACGAGTGCTTATCTCCCACTAATTCTAACACTAGACCTCATTTGTTGTGCATTCTAGTCAGGAAGGCGGCTTTTAAAATTGCACATCCTTCCTGAGATGAACAAAATACCTGTGATCAGCGCTCAAAATACAGGGGGGCGATGGGCGATTTGCCCCCGTGAGCTCCATAATCGCCCCCGTGAGCAACCTGACGGTAGCTCGCAGTGCAGCCATTGCGGCCGTCAGCGGTGGCTATATACTCATGCTATACTGCGCCGGTATACCTGCGTGCACGCTGACGCCCAATATCTGCTGGAGCTGCATGGAGACGATCGCGCAACGACTGAAACATGGAGATTTGTTGTTGTTGTGAAAAGTGTGAATCCTCTCAAATCTGGTGATTCTAAAAGACCATGAAATAATGTAACTCGACCAGTTAATCAATATTGAGAAGAAGAAGACCAAAGATGTTGCAGGGGCGGTCGACCAGTAAATCAAACCGGTAACCCAAATACGATGTGGAGCATCGTCCACGAGCCGCGTAACGGTGAGGCGATTTTTTGTGCCTTTTTGAACCCCCGTTAGTGATGTTTTCCTGGCATCTACTGACATCTACTAATATCGTGTCGGTCTGGACACATGATAGCATTTTTCTCTGCACTTTACATTTTCACTTGGCAGCCTAGGGGTAGGGGGTGGGGGGGGGGGGGGTGGGGGGTTATACCCCCTAAACCGCCTAGATCCACCCCTGCACCTTCCGAGGTCTTCTTCTTTTTCTTAATAATAATAATAATAGTGTAAACTATTAGAGCGCACACACCGTCCAGGGACGCTCATGGCGCTAGCTCAGCAACAGTTCTCTTTGATACAAGTAAAGTAAATAATTTTGCAATATTTTTTGCAATATTTTGTTATAACCCATTTTAATCCCCAGCTCTGCCTGATGGGGCCCGGTGCCCTCCAGCTGCTCCGTTCACTGACAATTTAAGGGACTAGCCCAGTCAGTACATTATTCACAGAAGCTCTAGCATCTGAGGCCAACAGGCCCCACACAGGCAGCCAATGAGACCAAAATGTGATAACTAATTAATTTCAAATGTATGTACAAATAACATATCAATTATAGATTTAGTAAAATAAACTTATACAACTTAAGGAAATACTGGGTTACAGATGAAATAGGTAAGTCTTTAGACGAGTTTTAAAGGCAGAGTATGTTGCAATACAGCGAAGTGATGAGGGAAGCTTATTCCATAATTTGGCTGCTGCATGCGAAAAAGCATGATCTCCCCATGAATGACGGGTACGGGGAATTTGCAGCAAATTATCACTTCCAGATCTTAAGGTACGAGTTGGATTATAGGAGTGTGGTGAGTCTTTAATGTATTGTGGCGAGATTCCACGGAGAGCCTGATAAACAAGTAACATAATTTTGAAGTAGACCCTCTTCTGGACAGGTAGCCAGTGAAGAGAGCGTAATATAGGCGTAATAGAAGACATTCTTGGTGTGAAAGTAAGGAGTCTTGCACTGGAATTTTGGAGGGATTGCAGTCTGTCTTGCTGCTGTTTTGTGAGTCCAAATAGAATAGAATTACAAAAATCTAAGCGGGATGAGATTAATGCATGGATTAATTGTTCACATGCTTTTTGAGTTAGAGATTTTCGTATGAACCCAAGGTTCCGCAGTTGATATCTCACAGACTTTGATATACTAGATACATGTTCAATAAATGACATATTATTGTCAAATATCACACCGAGGTTACGGACCTTTGAGGCTGGCTTTAGAACTTTGTCACCTACATGCAAGCTTAAATGAGTATGATTTGCTCTCAGTAAAGAATTCTTAGAGCCCAAAATGATAAACTCAGTTTTATTTTTATTTTTTTTAAGACCGTTGGAATCCATCCAGCCTTTCATGTCATGAATACAGGCTTCTAAAGTTCTCATAGCATCGGCAATTGCATCTGAGGAAGGATGTACAGAAATGAAAAGCTGAATGTCATCAGCGTAACAATGATATTTTATATTATGCTTTTTAATTATCGTACTAATTGGCTCAAGGTAAACAGAGAACATTAACGGGCCACCAACAGACCCTTGTGGCACACCATATGGAAGATAAGTTTTGTCAGATTTAGAGTTATTAACAGAGACATACTGGGTTCTTTTATGAATGTATGATGAAAACCACTGCAACGCAGTGCCTGTTACCCCAAGAGACTGTAGTCTCTTAACAAGTATTGTGTGGTCAATAGTGTCGAAAGCACTTGACATATCAAGTAGCACAAGAAAAGTAATGTTACCTTTATCCATTTCGGAGAGGATACTGTCCACATGATTAGTTAGCAGCGTTTCCACACTATGGTGCGGGCGGTAGGCAGATTGAAAATTATCAATTAAATTATTTTCAATAAGATATGTGCGAAGACGTGAGAAAGCCACTCGTTCTGTGAGTTTGGACAGATACGACAGATTTGAGATCGGTCTATAGTTCTGAAGACACTCACTGTCCAAATTAGATTTTTTCAAGGTGGGGCGCACTGCTGCAATCTTCATACTGTCAGGAACTATCCCTGAACCAAGGCTTGTGTTAATTATAGTTACAATTGATGGTATAATAGCAGGGAGACATTGTTTCAACAGCAATGTTGGTATGGGGTCAAGTTCACTGGATTTAGAAGGTGAACTCATTATAATTGACTTAATGTCATTAGGTGTTGTTGGAGATAGCTTATCTAGTGTCTTCTCTGTAATCAAAGGAATTTCAAACCCTCCGATATTAGTAAGAGCTGATCTGACATTCTGAATTTTTTCCACAAAGAATTTGTTAAAGCGATTTGCAAGATTCGCATAAGTAGGAAGGGGAGATTTCTTACTTCTATTAAGTAAAACGTTTGCAACTCTAAACAGCTGTCTTGTACTTGTGCAGCTTTCAACCAGCATAGAGTTATATGATGTTTTGGCAGCACGAACACTTAACTGCACCAACTGATGCTGGTTCTGATATTTCTTACGATCAGACTCAAGGCCTGATTTAAGCCATTTGCGCTCCAATTTCCTACGTTGGAGTTTTTTGTTTGCGATATCTTGACAGTACCACTTTGTGTTAGGACGAACTGTGACACATCTCTGTTTCACATGAGCATACTCATCAAGGACAGTTCTTAATAGAGAATTATAACATTCAACAGATTCTGAAACATCACTATTTGAACAGTTTCCAAAGAGAGATAGTTCTGTGATTTTTTCCATAAATGATACAATATTTATGGACTTAATGTTACGTGTGTGTATCACACTCTTTGCAGCAGGAGGTTTTGTTAAGTTCAAGTTACAAATTATGGCAGAATGGTCGGAAAGACCATCCACCACCATTACATCAGTCACAGTATTTTTATCTGACTGGCGAGTGATTAGCAAGTCCAGAGTGTGGCCATGTATGTGTGTTGGGACCTGAATATGTTGTTTAAGGTCATAGGCACTTAGAGTTTCGAGGAAGAGACTGGTATTTGGTGAAACATTTTTAACATGAATGTTGAAATCCCCAGCAATTAACAAACTAGAATTCTTAAAAAGAAGGTAGTCTAAGAGACAAGAGAAATCATCTATGAATTGCTTGAGAGAGGATGAGGCACTTGGGGGCCTATAGATAACACACACATCCATAGATAAAGAATTATGTACAATGCTGATTTCAGTCATTTCAAATGTACTAATATTAAGTGAGGAAGGAACAACTTGAACATCCAAGTTACTACGATAAAGGAGTGCAACTCCACCACCTCTTTTATGTAGTCTTGGTGTATGACAAAACCTGTGACCACCTGGATTTAGGGCTGCTATCACAGCATCATCATCTGGATGCAACCATGTCTCACATACACCAACAATGTCAAGGTCATTATCTATAACAAAGTCATTGAATTCAGAGGTTTTATTACGAATCGAGCGGGTATTAATCATACAAAAGGAGACACTCTGTTGTGGTTGATCAAGTTTATCCTTTGAACGGTGAGGCAGTGATGCCTTACATTCATTTCGGTGACAGTTTCTACGTTTGCCACCTCGATTTCCCCTGCGCATTTTACGTATACAAGGTGTAGAAGGTTGAAGCCCACATGATGTGATAACATTTAAAACGTCATGTGGTAATTCAGTTAACTTGTCTTTCCATTTCCGAAGCTCAGCTGTATTATACTTATACTAGCAGGACCCGCGGAAATCCGCGGGATTCTAGAGCGCGCGGGTGGGGCAGGGGCGGATCCAAAAGGCAGCGAGGGAGGGGGCCAAATTTGTGAGTAAATATCCCGCCCCCCCCCCAATCAATGTTACTTAGGGTACGCATATGCTCGTTCCCTCTTTTTGAAAGCACCCCCTATCTGAGGACTGCCAATATTTCCGAACCCCCCTTTCGCGGGCATCTCGCGGGCTGCCTTGGAGACCCCCCTAAATCAGGAAAAATGCTCAATCTACCCCCCTAATTCGGAATAATTTCTCAGGAGTCCAAAGAGATGAGAGAAAAAGAAAAAAAAACACCCCCTTTTTAAAGAAATCTCCGGGTGAAAAGTCAAATACAAATTCTCGGGCCGTACTTTGTCGCACGAAAAGTACCCCTTTACCGGACATTTTGGCAACACGCATGCGGTCATTCCGACCTCGGAGTGGGGGGGGGGGGGTAAAAATCAAGCCGCAACTCGCTCTGGACGTCGACACGAAGGTGGACATCGGGCAGAGCATAGCCAATTTGATATAGAGTAGACTCTCCGGCGGCTGATGGCACCGTGCACCGGTCCCCCAAGGGGACGGTTTAGAAGGAGATAGGCGCACAAATTTCGGCTGCAGATGTCATTAAAAAACATACACTATGAACATGACTGACAAGAAAGCGGACAAAATATACAGTTCCTCAGGTAGACAAAGAAACATCCTTTCACTGCTATTATGTAAAAAGTGAATATGCATAAGTTAACATTACAAACTTAGATCCAACTATATTAATGGAAATTTAGTTCTAGTTTACTTAGAATTGATTAATTATTGTGGAGTAAAAAGTAAAAAGTAAATCTCTTCTTCTTTTACGTTAGAATTAGACTCGGAAGTAAACTCATGAGAAGAATATGTTTCTATTAATAATCAGAGTTAACCAAATACCAAGGCCAAGGGCATTTAATTTTTTTTCCTCTCCAGTTTCTAAATGCATACATTGTAGTCTGCGCAGACTGATGTAGATGCATATTAGATTTGGGTGGCAAAATTTGGCTTGCCCCGATGTTTTGCCCTACCCGACCCTCGTCTCTTTTTTTCGCCTTTGTCACGTTGATGATCTTATGATTACGTTATACAGTAACCCCAGGTAGCTTCGCCGACGCTTGCGGCGGCAGAGCTCCTTGGAGTTAGTTTTAAATATATTATGTACCACATATTACGTACCACATATCTTCATCCTGGGTGGACGTGTTTTGTTGAGCTCCCGGTAATGACTGATTTTTAACAGAATGCAATGGACTATGCATGATTATTTTTATATCGGGTGTTAGCTCTTCAAACCAGGACTCCGATTCTAAACCCATCTTGGAATGACGAGGTGACGATTTTGTGATATTTTCGAAAAACTTGTATTTTTTAATAGTTTTTTTCAATAGAGCTATTCTATTTCCTTTTTGAAAGTCGCAGTATACTGCGCACAACTATTGAAGCGCACAAAAGCGCAGAAGAGCGCATCTAGACAAAATCCATAATACGCCATCTCAGTGACGCCTGACGTAACAATGCCGAAGAAAACCAGGTCGCAAGTAAGTGAGGAACTAGGAGCTGGGCCTTGTGGGAGCCAACCCGATATCATCTCTCTTTTCAAGGAGGAGGTACAAACACTTTCGCACGCCTTGACTGGCAAGTTGAATCTGCTTGAGGCTGCCATTCAGGAAGTGAGGGAAGGGCAGACAGACATCGTCCGCTCTCTATCCTTCCTGGATGAACAATTCGAGGAACTAAAGGTGACGACACGACGGTTGGAAAAAGACAACGAAGAACTGAAGGCTAAGAATAAGTCGCTGGATAACCAGGTCAGCGACCTCCATCACAAGGTACATGACCTCGAACAGTACCATAGGAGGATAAACTTGGAGCTGGCGGGAATTCCTGAGAGCAGAGAAGAGAGTCCTCTTGTGTTGGCTTTGAAGGTCGCCCAATGTGTTGCCCCTTCACTGAAGGAGAGTGACATCGACATTGCGCATCGGTTGGGCGCTCCAAGGGCTGGGGCAGATCGTCGACCACGATCCATCATTGTACGATTTAACAGTCGCAGAGCAAGGAATGCAGTATACGATGGCCGAAAAAAGCTGAAGAATGTCACAACCAGGGACATCGGTGTTCATGGCAGTGCAAACAAACTCTAATTCAACGAGAACCTGACGAGCGTTACCCGAGAGCTGCTCGGAATCGTGAACGTCGAAAGGAAGAAGGCGGGCTTCAAGTTCGTGTGGACCGTCAACGGCAAGATATTCGTGAGGAAAGATGAGAAGGAACCTGCGATCATCATCCATACCAAGGATGATATCAAGAAGTTGAAGTAGACGATATCAACAAGTTAATAAAGTAGGCAATATTTACGATTAACATTCTTAAACTCCATAACGATGATTATTATTTTATATGTTTCATATCTTTTCTGTTTTTATTTTATTTCGCTCTTTTGGCAAGTTTGCCTCCCCAATCAGTGTCAACTTATGCTGTCACTATATTCAACCAAAATATCGAATTCTGCAAGACTCTCATCCTTAAATGACTAATGAAGATTACCAATTACAACCAAATATTGACTGTAGGTACTACGTACCTAATGAGTTTAATCCTGTAAAGGATCAACCTCAACAAACACAATTTCTTAGTTTCTTACATTGTAATGTTCGGAGTCTAAGTAAAAATAATGAAAATATGAATATCCTGTTATCATCATTACAGTTCGATTGCTCAGTTATAGGCATTACCGAAACATGGTTAAATCCTCAATCTCCACCTTTATATACCTTAGAAGGTTACAAACAAATACGTAAAGACAGGTCGAGTGGTAGGGGCGGCGGACTTCTAATGTATATCGCGGATTCTTTATCTTTTAAGCCCAGACGTGATATTTCTTTCCAAAACGAAACTGCAGAACTCTTATGTATTGAAGTTGATCTTCCTAATGAACAAAATGTTATTGTTTGCGTTATATACAGACCGCCCAGCACAGACATGGTAGACTTTTTAAATGATTTAGAATTGCTCATGTCAACTGTCAACTCTTTCAATAAATCTGTTTGTGTTATGGGTGATTTTAATATCGATTTACTGAATAATTGTCCAAACTCACTTCGTCTTCGAAATATTCTAGATTCCAATGCATTCAGTGTTATGATTGATAAACCAACCAGAATTAGTAATCATTCATCTTCATTGCTGGATAATATTTTCGTAAAAACATCTAAAGGCTTTTCTCAATCAGGTCTGTTTTATTGTGAAATATCTGATCATCTACCTGTGTTTTGCTTACTTTTTGACCACAAAACTGATGTAACACAAAAAAGGCGAATTGAAAAGAAACGTAAAATTACTGATGAAAATGTTTCTTGTCTCAATGAAGATTTACTCTCGGAAAATTGGAATGATGTTATAATTTGTGACGATGTAGAAAGTGCTTTTGAAGTATTTTGGAATAAGTTTTATTATCTTTTTAATAAACATTTTCCATATGTGCAATTAAACGACAAGAGAAAAGGAAATCATCCATGGATTACTAGAGGGATACTTAGATCGATAAAAAGAAGAAACGTCCTATATAAAAGAAGTATGAAAAAACGATCACCAGATAATGTTGAAAAATACAAGAAATATAGAAATAGATTAACATCAATTATACGATGTTCACGTCATTTATTTTACTCTAAGAGGTTTGAAAGTGCAAATGGCAATATTTCATCTACCTGGAAAATTGTAAAGGATATTTTATGCAAGCAAGGAAAACATGAAGTTCCAGGAAAAATTGTTCATGGTAATAAAGAAATAACAAATGCAGAAGATATTGCAAATGCATATAACACTTATTTTGTCAATGTTGGCCTAAATCAAGCCAAGATGATAAATAAAGATGGAACCAACTTCACACAGTACCTCAATGAACCATCTAATACTTCTATTTTTCTAAAACCAACGGATTACATTGAAATTCTCAATGTAGTGAGATCGCTAAAAAACGGTCACTCTTCTGGGCATGATGAAATCAGTACATTTTTATTGAAAAAGATCATTGGTTCAATTCTAACGCCTCTTGTACACATTTGCAATCTCTCTTTGATGACCGGAGTGTTTCCTTCTTCTTTCAAACTGGCAAAGGTGATTCCTGTTCATAAAAAAGATGACGTGATGGTCGTTTCTAACTATAGACCAATCTCATTACTGCCTAGCTTTTCTAAAGTTTTGGAACGAATTGTTTATAACAGGCTCTACAGTTTTTTTAGATAAATGTGAATCATTGAATCCTGATCAATTTGGATTTCGGCGGTCTCATTCTACAGATCTTGCGCTACTGAAATTGTATGATCGCGTTTCAAGTGCACTCGCTGCTCACGAGCATGTCATTGGTGTATTTATGGATCTGAGTAAAGCATTTGACACACTTGACCATTCAATTCTTCTTTCTAAGTTAGAGCATTATGGAATAAGGGGCATAGCTTTACAATGGCTTGCGAGTTACTTATCTATGAGAAGACAGTACACTTATTATAACTCTGTTAACTCTGACATTCTGTATCTTAAATGTGGTGTTCCGCAGGGATCCATCCTGGGCCCATTATTATTTCTTATTTATATCAATGATATTTGTAATGTATCTAAAACTTTAAATTATACCTTATTTGCAGATGATACGAGTGTTTTCTTGTCTCATCGTGAAATCAACACTCTAGAACAGAAACTAAATTCGGAACTACCAAAGTTGACTTTATGGTTTAGAAGTAATGTGCTCTCTCTCAATGTTCTTAAAACAAATTATATTCATTTTAGAGGTAGAAAATCTAATGACAACCTTGCTCTTAATATTAAACTAGATGATATTTCTTTAGAGAGAAAGACATGTACAAAATTCCTTGGTGTCTATATCAATGAAAAACTTGACTGGAGCGACCATGTAAAACACATTGTTACACCAATCTCCAGAAATATTGGCGTACTGTATAGAATAAAATGTTTTGTTTCTGATAGAATATTACTTATGCTATATAATAGTCTAATTTTACCACACATTTCTTATTGTAATATTTTGTGGGCAACATCCAAGTGTGTGACTAATAATATTCTTCTGTTACAAAAGAAAGCTGTACGCATATGTACTCGAGCTGGTTATCGTGACCATGCTACCCCACTATTTGTTAAACTGAAATGCTTAAAGATTGATGATATTAACTTCCTCCAAATTGCCATATTTATGTTCCGTTTTAATATCAAATTATTACCTACGTCATTATCTTCAATGTTCCAACCTAATAACATGGTTCATTCGTATTCAACAAGGCAGTCATCGAATTTACATGTGGTCAATCCTCACACTACATTAGCCCAGAAATCAATCAGACACAGAGGTCCAGATGTATGGAATTCTTTACCTAATGATATTCGAAATATAAAATCAACAAACTCTTTTAAAAGAGCACTCAAATGTATTATCATTTCACAGATGTAAGATATTACTTACATTATAATCTATTTATCAGTTCTAATTAAATCTAACATAATTTTGTTACTAGGCCTAACGAAATTTTTTTTTCTTTTTTTTTTTAAAACTTTGTAAATAGTGTAAATAGTTCACTACAAAACTTTAGGAATTTTATTTGTCATATATTATATATTTGAAAGGTGTTGTAACGATTCAAGCTCTATTTGCTTATGTTTCATCACCTTTGTGTGTTCATTCTTCAAACTGTATATAAGTTGCAACTTGTCTTTGATAAAACAATGTTATATTCTTTTTCACGTGAAGTTAATTCAAATGTATTGTAAAATTGAAAATGATTTGTCATCTTATATTAATTTTCATGTGATGTTAACTTCAATGAATTGTGAAATTGTGAACATGCATAAATAAATAAATAAATAAATGTAGGTAGCTAGGTGCTGCATGAAATCTGAAATCTGTTATGTAATGTAATAAAACAATTTTACTTATTTAAATCAGCTGCAAGCGGGCGTTTGAAGCAGAAAATAAACTTGTGTTATCGAACAATTAATGAGTATAGTCTAAGGTGCTTTTTATTTAATCGAGAAGAGGTTCACCAAGTCGAGGTATAACTATTAGTACGTTGAATGAAAGAAGCTTTGTTTATATTTGATTGTTGGCGAAAGTCGCTATAGTACACATGCACAATGCGATGTAGAACATGAACACACGTGCACACACGTTGAATACATACACGCGAAGATGAATAGCGCTTTTTGTGTGTCATGTTGAGCATTATCATGTACCCCGCACACACTTGTTATTAATTAGAACAATGCATGTACAGAACAGCCGAAGTCCATGCATGTACTACGTACGTACCATAAAGATGGTACGTACGTATACCTACCTTTGATCGGTTGCCATCTACACTATTGAAACTTTTTTGTTACTTTTTGCGTATATTCAATATAAATCTAATCAGGATTGTAAAAATATATTATCAATTTTTTTATTATCATATCATGTATTTGCTAAAAAATCAAACATAAAATGTTTATTTCTGATTTTGGCAGACAATTCATAGATCGGACTGTGCTGCTCAAAAGTATAAGCTAGGTCGTTGCTTTTGCGTGGTTGTATATCTCCGTTTTATCAAATTGTTATTGACTGTATAAACAGAATAAAAACACATTCGTAATTTGTTGAATATTTTTTGTTAGAATAATATCAAATTAGAATACAAACAATTTTTTTAGGGGCAATGGATTGAAACAGTTCGAGGCTCATGCATGCATGCAACAGGTCATGCATAATATTCATGAGCGTGTCACATTGTTTTTTTACGATTTCCTGGTCGATGGCGGGACAGAATGGGTAAAAACCCGGCCGTTGCCATGTAGAAAAGAATTCCTCGTCCCCCGGGTCGGGTCCCGTCCCCCCTCGACCCGTCGTCCGGGAGGAGATAGCTTTCCCGACGTCGAGTCCGGACCCTCGTTAAGTGACGCAGATCGACGCGTTTCGACGCGAAATACGTCATCGGACCGCCCACAATCGGACCCATGGAGCTTCTCGTATTATTATTATAGATAGATAGATAGATACATGTTGTGTGGACTTGAGCTCAGAGGAGGCATTAGTCACAGTAGGTGTATAATGAATGGTATTAAATTTATTATTATCTGGTCCTGGATTAGGATGAATATCACCTGCATTTAAAAGTTCAAGTTGGAAACTTGCACAAGAATTAGAATTATATGGAATTCTTCTTTTCAAGAAGCAACTCCTACTATACGGTTGATGTACAAAGTCATTTACAGAACCACTAACAAAAGTATGTGCACATGGAATGTTACTCACATGGAAGCACAATGTTAAAAGAAACCAGAGTTTTGGGGAACTAGAGATAGATGCCATGTGTTGCGTCTGGCCAGATGAAAGGGGCTACCTGTAGATTTATACATGTTGTGGTGCATCCGGGGGGGGGGGGGGGTGGAAGAATGATGGGTATAGACATGTGCAAATCCTATTATGCATGGATATCCCAACAATAATGAAAATTCTAAATAACTTCGTAGGGCGCTTCGGGTTTTTTTTTACGTGTTGGAATTGTGCTTATTTGATGTGCGATAATGTGGTGTTTGTTGAAGGCATGCTGAAGGGATTTTAATGTAGGCCTACTGGTACATGTCTTGAACTGTTTTGATGTTGCACATCATTTTGTGTAATGTTCCTGTGCTTGGAGGATGACTGTTGTTGATGAAGGATTCTGGTGGTGAGAGGATGCATTACCCATACGGGGAATACATCCTCTCACCTACTGATTTTGATGTTGGAAGTGAATGTTGGGATAGTGTCTGCACTTGTTGATTAAAAAAGCACAAAACTATTATTTTTCTTTTGTATTTTTAGAACGAGACATTACTTGTTGATTGAAATATCTAATAGGGTCTTTGAAAGCAGACTAGCAGTGTAAAAGAGGGCACAAGTTACAAACAAATACGTGTGTGGGACTATGAGCGGGCTGGACATTTTGTGTTACTGAAATGGGCTTAGAATTCAAGTAATTCATCTATTAAATGACTATAACAGACAATAAACAAGACAAAGGTAAGGACAAGAATCAGTGCTTATCAATTTAACAGACATTTTGCATGAAATACCATCAGGAAAGCCATCTAGATTTGTCACAAATTAGCGACAAACACATCAAACTCAGCGCTGCAATGGCGCACAAAACGGCGTAGAATTCAACTTTTCATCCACCAAATGAATTCAAACACTTGCATTATACAATCTTCAATACCTGTATCACCGTTATCGCAAATAATAAAATCACAATCTATATCTACGGCTAATATATGAAGACTAACAATATGGTAGGGTATTCTGCAATTAAGCCCAACTTTGTTTGGGTGACATTTCCGAGCATCCGAATGCTTCCGAAGACGTTGCTTCCAAGACCTATGATGCCGAAGATGACGTTCTGTGTGACGTCACAGCTCATTTAAATAAAATAATAAAATTCACTTTTTGGCTCAGATATATACTGTTTCGTACGTTTTAACCCTCCTTCAAACCATTCTAAGGCGTTCCATGCGATACAATGTCAAAATGTTGGCTACAACATACATATCTGGGGCATTTTAGGTCATTACCAGGTATTTTACTACGAAAGTAATTGAGAGTGTTCCGTTAAAGCATTAGTCGTGTGGTGCGCCACCTACCGGTGGTTCCGGGAACATTGCGTCCAGAGATGAATAGAAGCCATTGTATTACGTAATAGTACTCACGGTTGTGCTTGGTCAGGCGATGACAATACAATACTTACAGACTTACAGTACAGTAGAGAGTGCAATGCTACACTTCCAAATGCAGTAAAACCCTCAAAAACTTTCCTCTTTGAAAAACACAACTTTAACAATATTTCAAGAGCTAAAACTTTCCTGGTAGGCTCCTGAATACTTAAATATTCCTATGTTAACAATATAAAACAAAATATCAGCTTATAACTGGTACGAGAACTGCTGCTATGGGAGAGCTAGCACTAGCGTGTATCCATGGTGTGCGCTCATCCTTTAAAAAAAAAAAAAAAAAAAAATGATTTACTGGTCGACCGCCCCTGCAACATATTTGGTCTTCTTCTTCTCAATATTGATTAACTGGTCGAGTTACATTATTTGCTGGTCTTTTAGAATCACCAGATTTCAGAGGATTCACACTTTTCACAACAACAACAAATCTCCATGTTTCAGTCGTTTCAGGCGCGATCGTCTCCATGCAGCTCCAGCAGATATTTGGCGTCAGCGTGCACACAGGTATACCGGGGCAGTATAGCATGAGTATGGCCACTGCTGACGGCCGCACTAGCTGCACTGCGAGCTTCCGTTGTTTGTATCGGTAATACTCATAGAGATGGGAGAGAAAGCGCCATAGTCTAAGTTCCGTTGCATTGGTTTTGAGTTTTGAAAATTGATACTAAATATTGTGTTAAAGTTATATCAGAAAAGAAAATCTTTATTTTATAATTCCACGGGGGCGATTTTTAATTTTGCAATTGCCCCCGTGAGCAACCTGACAGGGGCGATTATGGAGCTCACGGGGGCGAATCGCCCACCGCCCCGTGTATTTTGAGCGTTGGTTACCCCCCCCCCCCACCCTTAGCAAAAAGCTAGATCCGTCCCTGTATTTTGGAAGAATATGGACTAAAAGTAAAGAAAGAATGTAAATAAGGTTGCTCCGAATAATGAGGAGGAAATTATGTGCAGAACGGGAATGGAGAGAATGTCATCACGGGGATAAAAGTCAATGACAGCTATATGTAACAAGCAAATTTCTGAGAGGGAAAATATGCCGACTTAAATAAATGATAATGATAAAATACCAAGAAATTTCATGGGTACCAATTCAATGGAAATTTGTATAAAAAAGAGCCCCCGTCAGCACTAAAAGAGCCCCCGTGGACAAAAAAATAATTTGAGCCCTGCCTGTGATTGTGCATACAATACACAACACTGATTTTCGCAAAGGGTTTAATGTTATGCAGTCTTTAAAGGCTATGCAAGTCTAGAAGTTAAAGTTCTAAGGACTTACCCACTTGGTTTGCCATGCTCCACCTCCACCTCTATGACGTGATCTTCATTGCATACAGTGGTGACATCATTCACGCTCAAATCTGTCACGCATCTTACGAATCTACCAATATCAAAATAGACGGAATACAGCATCATCTATGTAAAATATTACGGATGGGGGCTTGTGACAGGAGTCAACAATGTTTGTAACATAGCTGTTCATAATGATGTAACTTTTTATCTTATTTGTTTTATCATGTAGACTCTTCAGTTTATAGTAGAACAGCTGTAAGATTGTAAGATTGTATTGACTCTATCGACCCCCTCTCGGGGTATTTGAGTACAAACATATTTACAACATAGTATCACTATAACAATAGCTGTAATACATGGTACAGATGATCTGAGCAGAGCTATTTGTCCTTTGTATTTAGGCCAACTAGTATTCATGTTGTTATTTATGTTTTATCATCTCTAAGTTCAAATCAATTGAAATAATATCAAATCAAACATTGAGAGAGAGAGACAGAGAGAGAGAGAGAGAGAGAAGAAAGACAAAGGGGGAGAAACACCCTTTTTAATTCAAAGAAACATATATTTTCTTCCATTTCCATATGGGGAGTGGAACAAAAAATCATCAAAACGAAGAAAAGTGTGTAAAATTCTCTTTGAAAAAAGCACATTTACCTGATAGTCTTCAGATGTTTGAGGTTGTGAGGTGATCTTAAAGCTTGTAAGATTAGTTCCATCTTACTGTTACCAATGTCAAGATCCCTGAATGTCACCTTGACAAGGTGAGGGGAGATATTCAGGAGGGCACTGGGTAGTGAGGTGGGATCCTCATGGAAACCAGCCGGTTGAAATTGAACGTCTTGTGTTTGAATGGTGAGTTCTGTTGCTCCTGGTAGATGGATCTTCTGGATGACGTCACAATTGATCGTGCTCCGTACCTGTATAGTGACCCTCTTCACATTGTCAAACATCGAACCAAAATCCTGCCATCCTTCTATTGTGCGATCATTCACTGTCAGCTCAGTCAGGGTGGGGCTCGTGTTACCACTCTCGTCGTCCTCCAGTACAGACTAATGCATTCAAGTGAATAGCAAGGTAGAGAATGAGGTATGTTCGCCGGTAGACGCACATTTTTTTCATCCATTTTAAAAATGAATTACGCTCGTCTCAAAGCATACAGTATGGAATAGAAATAACGATTAAAAAAAAAAACCGATTGGATTTGAAAAGCTTGTTAGAATACATTGTATAAATTACAAGTGGTGGCCTTCATTCAACTAATGGGGGTGCATTTGCCACCCTCACCCGTTTCCAAGGAGTGACGTTGAAGGTAAACACTGAACTGCACCCCCTCCCATTAAAAAAAAAAATCAATGCTGCCAGTTTGCAGTGCATTAACCGACTCTGTGATATTTATTGTAGATTTTTTTAAATGTTATACTGTTTAAACATATGTTTATTTAGAACATTGATTAATGTTACATTGAAAATGTTGGATGTAATTTTTTCCAGGTTAATTACCTGTATAAAATATACAAAAAGCATTCCTAAAAAAACGTAAAACGGCAACATATCACGAAATCACTTCGTGATTATGTGCGTTGCGACACTAGTAGGTCACGAATTGGCGTAAGGTCCAGGGGGCCAGACCCCAGAAGCTCAGGGTTTTTTTAAGCATGAAATTACCGTCAGATTATCGTCCAACTGTCCTCCTTAGGGCCCTAGGTGGGGTACAGGAGCAGAGCCACCGGAAGTCAAGGGGTTTTAGGCATTTAATTAGATGAGAATATTTTGATTCCTTATTTGTGCACTGATAGGTCACTAATTGGTATGGGGTCCAGGTGGCGGAGCCCCCAGGAGCTCAGGGGCTTAAAGCATTAAATTACCGTCAGATGAGCGTCCAGGTGCCTGACTCTGGGCCCTCGGTGAAATCCAGGGGGCAGAGCCCCTGAAGCTCAGGTGTTTTAAGGCATTTAATCACGGTCAGATGAGCAATTTGTTGCCCGAAAATTAGAAAATAAAGTGGTCAGATATTTCATCCAGTGGCTTGGGGGAGGGGGGGGGGGGAGGGGGGTTAGGGGGAAGGAACACTATTTTTCTTGTTGCTTTCTTGAGCAAAACAAAATAAAATAAAAAAATCCCCCTTCTTTTCCAGGTTGGGGGGGGGGGGGGGCCCGGGCACCCCGGATCCGCCACTAAACCAATGTTAATCAGGTGGGGTATATCTCGTCGTTTATTAATGCCCCCTAAAAAAACTGCTTGATTATAATAGATCTAGATCATCTAGTTCAATTACTTGTAATTGTAATAAATTATATTGAAAACGCGTCCTTAAAAAAAATTGTAAACCGGCAACGTACATATCACGAAATAATTTCGTTATATGTTGCCGTTTTACGTTTTAAAAAAATGCCGTTTGTATGTTTTATACAAGTAAGTAAACTGGAAAAATCACATCCAACATTTTCAATGTAACAATAATCAATGGTCTAAATAAACATATGTGTAAACAGTAAATAATTAAACAAATTATACAATGAATATCACAGAGACGGTAAATGCACTGCAAACTGGCAACATGAATTCTTGCATTAGATTGACTTTCGACACCGCACCGCCTGAATTCCTGCTCAACTTTTGCGTTCGCAACACATCTCGTAATGATTATTGATCAACTTTTGGGCACAAAATAAGAACAGGAATAAATGCTAAAATGGCGCGGTCAGGACGAATTCGTGCAATACTTTTGAGTTCGAAATCATTCACTAAAACAATTCGTGATATCAAGAATTTAATACTTGATATCAAGAAATCTAATTCTTGATATCAAAAATTGGATTTCTTGATATCAAGAGATGAATTCTTGATATCAAAAAATGAATTCGTGTTATTTTAAGAAATGAATTCGCGATATCAAGAAATCTAATTCGTGATATTAAGAACTGAATTCTTGATATCAAGAAATATTTGTACGTTATAAGGCAATGGTAATTCTCGATATCAAGAATTGATTTCGTGATATCAAGAATTGAATTCTTGACATCAAGAAATATGTTTAAATGATAAAACGGCTTGCCATACGCACGCTACAATGCCTAACATACAGTGTATGAGTAGGCTTTTCCACCAGCGCATTTTTACGAGTATTACGGCGAAAATGGCCAGACTAGCGTGTACAAAAAATATCCGCGCCTGGGCCACTATAAATAATTGATTTATGTGCCGTAGCGGTTTTTGGATCGGAAGAGAAGGCAAAAGGCAAACTAAATATTAACAAGGAATCCTACCAGGATAAAAGCGCGTCCGATACGAACATATCATTCCATTAAAAAAAGGTAATTTCAAGAAAAAAAGTGTATTAATTTAACAACACGACATTGACTGAGGGCAACAAAATTGATTTACGTTATATTTCCCAAAGCGTCGATTAAAAGAAGGCCGAGACAATACAGACATATCCTAACTAAAATAACTCCCACATTACAGTCATTCTGATTCATTGTTAAAGAGATAGTTGAATTCTGTTGCAGAGGGCGCTACACAACATATTTTTTTGGTGAGATAATGAAAATTTGAGTGTCAAATTTGAAGAACATAATATTCAAATGACAAAATCATCTCTGTTTGATCAAAATCGGTTCAGAGACGGCTGAAATATAAACATTTCTAATACGTGTGTACCAACACAAATATGAGATAATTTGAACAATTTGAAGAAAAAAAAACATTGAAAAAAAAACAAAAAAAAAACGCTTTCTACATCGCATTTCAACCAATGCCGATGTTGGATTTTTTTGTTGGCATTTTCGAGTTGCTTTACTCGCAATTAGCCGGCTCATGTATTGTTATTTTTAATTAAATCATTAATCAACGGTCACATTTTTAATTTTTTTTGGTGAAGCTGAATTGGTAGGATCGTATTGGCTAAATTTCACACATTTTGGGTTCTGAAAGGGTACCAAAAATGTCATAGATAAGAATAGGAGCAATAACCATGCACTTTGAAAGCATTTGCGGTCTGAAAACAGAACTTAACTAACCCTATAACGATATTATATGTTCAATGCCTGCGAAATTAAAAAAAGAAAGAAAGGATTACAACATGTAATTGAGATTTTGAATAGTGGGTGAACAGACAATTTGTTGAAATGATTGTCAAGGTAAACAACATTTTGCACTCTGTGACAATTTATCAAAGTTGATTTAAAGTTTAGTTTTTACCTTAACCGTGGCCGATCCGGGGGCTACAAAGGGCATGCGCCCTCTCCCTGTTAAAATTTAATCTGGCAAATATCAAGTTCACGTCGATTATAGGCACCCACCCTACCGGCCCCGCGTAATTGATGACTTTTTACATTTTATGTTTTCATTAATTTTTTTCCTTCAGAATGTGCTAGCGCCCCTATCCTTAGAATCCTAGATCCCCTTCCGGTTAAGATGTAACTGTTGGGGTAACCTGGGCCGTTTAAGAATCCAAGAATTGAAAAAAAAAGACAGTTAGAGAACACGATTGCAACTACTTTCGAAAAATGCAATTTTAATATCTTATTGTATACTGTCGCTTTATATATAGTTGGAATTTTTTTTTCTACCCCAATTCATGGAATTATTTTGTCAATGATTTATTCCTAATAGATCTAGATAAAAGCACATATTCTCAGATTTTTTTGAATAATAATTTGCCAGTGTTTGTTTTACGTGACTGCTAAAGCATGTGTATGCTACTATGCTTATCAACTAGGGGACAAAGAAAATGCTATAATTTGTCAATAATTCATTGCATTTTACCCCGGTCTCCAACATAAACAAATCTTATGTGCGACCATGCATTATGGCTCGAGGCATTGGCACACAGAACATTTTGATGTTGGGGTCCGGGGGGAATTCGATGAATTATTGAAAATTTATTGCATTTTATTTTTCAAAATTGTATTTGTGGGAACTGTCCCCTACCCTAGCCACTGCTGCGTACAGTCATGGTTCAGTGGCCAAGCAATGGCCTCGTAACTGTGAGGCACCAGCATCAAAACCGTGTCGATGGGCTATATTAGTGCCCTTTTGTGGGGCATTAATCCTCATTACTTTAATTTATGACTTAAGGGCGTAGGTCTCCTAGCTGATAAGCATAGTAGTAGGCTGATCACAGTGCATGCATATACATTCTGCCGTGCACGTCAGTGCACAGCAATAGCAAATCTATGCTGAGAAGCCATTTTTCAACTTATGATTTAAAAAATTCAAAAACATGTAACAACATAATTTTTTCACAGATATTTCAGTCATTCTTTTAACCCACTATACTTAAAATCCTGTGGGTGTGGGTATTAGGGAAAGTATTTATTTTATTTTTTTAAAAAGGGATGTTTTTGACACCGCGCAAATTGGGCCAGTGGGTGTGTGCAATCACCACGGACAATACTGCACTAAATATCCCGGCAGATTGGAAAAAACTCCCCTGTAAAAAATGGACTTGCCACCAATGTTTCATTCACTGGATTTCAATGACCTTACCATATATGGTACCTGTGACCTTTCCCTGCCTAACGCAGCAACAGGTACATCGGAATTTTGTTTCTACACGAAGTTACATTGAGTTGAATGAATTTTCAGAAAATGCTCATAAATCCGTAAATATTGCCCGATTTTCAAATCCTAAACTGGTTTTCAGTAGTTTAACATCCATAGTTTCTTGCCACATGCTCCGATTTTTAATCCATCGAGTGAAACATTACTGGAAATTGCTGCGAAAGTTCAGCTCATCATTTTATTCAGCGTGACTGTTTTGGTCTCAGTGAGGCCATGGCACAGCACTCACCGAGAATACGTGAACTGGCTGGTTGGACTGCACAAGAAATCGACCTTCTCATCCAAAACAAACAATGTCCAGGTATGTTTTGTGTGATTATTTATGATGAATAATATATATGGAAGTCAAATGTGTAAAATATTAAACTATGAAATGGTTTTAAAGAGAGGTACAAGCTTTTAAAATCGTGATATATTTTCATAGGCCATTTAAGGGAGTAACTATATTAAAACTAATTGCATTGTTTACAACTGTAGTACACGACCCACGCTGCACGCTGTAGAGTTCGCGCATGCGCAGTGAGATTATCCGTGTCTACCGCTATTTACACTTAGTTTACACCCTCCCCAGTTAAATGTCGCTTATATTATGATTGATAGAGGTGGGTTCTTATTATGGGATTTATGATATAATTGGGAGTGTTTTTGTCCTGATGAGTACTATTATTTTGTGTTTGAGAAATCAGTAGTCTGCATTACCAATATAGAAATTTTAATTAGAACTTGAAATCCAAAACTTTGTTGAACATGAACATGATTCAAATCATTTACCATTTACGAACACAAAAAAACCTTTCACAAATATTTCTGTGTGTATTTTTATTTCCAGATCACTGGCACCACAATCCAGTCCCCACCTTTGCCCTTATGGAGACGATACGTAGCGCTATTGACACATCAGATACCAGCTATCGTAAAGGATTTCCACCAATATTGGATTGCCTTGGTCTCAAGCATCCTACTAATTTAGTAGGATTAATATCAAAAATCAAACGCCATGTCGCCAAAGCACAGAAGACAGGAGAGTTCATCTCGCTGTGTCATGAAATGCCTGGACTGTCAAAATCAAACAAAGAAATAATAGGTTCAGCTTGTTCCAGTGCTGGGATTTTTCCAGAGTGGCTAGAAAATGATGATGTATTTTCTGGGATGATTTCCAACCAAGCTATCATTGAACTGCAACAATATCGTTCTAGAAAAGATATCCCGTGGAAGACAGTTGTCAACAAATGGTGGAGCAAGCTTTTTCCAGGAGCTATTCCACCCCCTTTGGGAACAGTGATTAGCAGTTGGAACAATTTGGCTGCAAGAAAGATCAAGGTAACTCACAATTCTTCAAAAGAAGAAAAAGACAAATTCTTGGTTAGCCATTATGTATTACCAGTGCCACGTCCGCCAAGAGATCAAAACATGGATGACGTTGATGTTCAAGATGATGAGTCAAATACAGCAGATGACATTGGATATTATGACACAAGCCTCAGCTACGATGACACACCAATCCGGTACATTCTACGTAGCCATGGGGATACAATCGCTATCCTTCATGAACTCCTGGAGGAAGAGAGACTAGAAAATAAAGCTCTTCAAACAGAACTTGAAAAAGAGAAAGAACTTAGAACAGCAGCAGAAAAAAGCAGCTGTACCGCTCAGAAAGCTGCAAAGGTCAGTATGGCTGACACATTGAAATTGGTTGAGCAGCACAAGAAAGATTGTTCGAAGTATAAACTGGAACTAAAAAAGGCAGCAGAATTGTCAGCGAAGTTGGAGGCAGAAATTAGAAAGTTAACTGCAGGCAATGTTGTACGTCGACTCCATACAAAAACTAAACAACTTGAAATTGAAGAGGCAGAAACCACAAAGATGAAATCAGATGTGGAAAAATTCAAGATAGAAATTGTCGAGTTGAATGAAGCCCTGCTTGAAAAGAGAAGAGTAAACAAGAATAAGACGGAACAATTAAGGTACCATAGACTTAAGCGAGGTAAAGACCAGGAAATGTCAGAAGAGGAAAACAGCAAGTTAAGAAGCCAGCTGGCTGATCTTGAAAGAGAGAATGATCAACTCCGATCGGATTTGGACGAAATCATGGGCGATCGTGAAATAACAACATTTGAAGAAGGTCGGTATACGGCAGACTTACGGGTCGTTTGCTATGAACTTATTTCGCGTGGTGTTGGCTCCAGGCACGTCTCCGATATTATACGGCTAGTTTTAAAGCGTATTGGAGGTTTTGATTGTGGACGGCTCCCAAAGCCAACTTTGATCAGGTTAATGGCTTTTGAACAGGCGCTTCTTTCAAAAGATGCTGCCAGGAATGCTATTGAAAACTGTGATACGCCTGTCACGCTTCAGATGGATGGGACCTCCAAGAAGCATATACCCTATGTGACAATGCTTGCTAGCACTGATACAGGAACTTATGGTATTGGTTTGACAGAAGTTCGCACTGAAAATGCAGAGATACTGTTGGAGGAAACCATAACAGCAGTAGAGGAGCTACTATCCATTAACAATTTGGTTGACAATGAAGAAAAAGTGAACAAATTGCTTATCAAAATGAAAAATACGATGACTGATCGATGTATTGTAAACAAAAAACTAGTAAGACTTCTTCAGGAATGGAGAGAGACAACCCTCCCAAAAGTTGTGGAGAACTGGGACTCCTTGAGTGAAGAGGTGAAGTTGAATATGACAACAATAAATGACTTATACTGTGGGAAACATGTTGTGCTAAACCTTCAAGAATATGCAGGGGCAGCTCTTGCAGACTGGGAAACCGTTGAGTCAGGTGGGGGAAAACTTGGACGTGAGAAACACTTATTGTGGAACAGGAAAGAATCAGCAACCCTGTTAGCTGTACGAACAGTATGCAAAGCTTTTGGCCCAGATGCCAATGCACAGGCCGGCTCACCTGTTGAATTCACAGACCACCTCAGCCAAATTGGTGATAAGAGTAGACTGCAGGCTTACCGTGGTAACCGTTTTAATGTTCCTTTTGAAAATGCTTCTGCAGTTTATTATCACCACCACAAAGGACACATACATGACGTATATGAAACGCTTCCTCAAAACAAGCAAAAGAATCAACTTACCCGTTCAGTTATATATGACTTGGAAGACCCAATTATTTTAGGAGGTATTAGAGCAATGGGTATAATTAACACGCACATAACATTACCACTAATGTGCATGCTTGATAAGGAGGAGATCTCTGTCCTGGACACCAGCACATATTATTCGCAGCTTCATGATGCCGTGCAGAAATGGATGGTAGACCCACAAGAACTGTTAGACGATAGCGCAGTCATGTTTGCAGATTTCATCCCTCTCAAGGATGATCTGCATAAAGCATTATATGCAGTGGTCAATGAAGAGGTAGAATTCAATACACGACAAGCAGTGACCATTATTCTGCACAATATGTTTGTTTGTATAACAAGGCAACTGGAAGACCATCTACCTGGTGGCAAATACCACACAGTAGAAAAAGATCTCTACCAAGCCACAGCAACCTGCCCAAAGGACAATGTGGCAGCTGAACGAGTATTTGCGGGACTAGACTATTTGAAGCGGAAAAGCCCAAATATGTCTGCACTTGCCATGCAAGGTGTCCTAATGTGGACCCAAAACAAAACTGCCCACTACCTTGATGCCCATTCTCCACTAGAGAGAGAACAGCTTATCAAAAAGGCAACCAAGAACAGAAAGAGGATCGTCAAGTCTTATCAAGAGAAAATTACCAACATCAAGGCGCAGCGAAACCAGGAAGTCGAGGAGCGGAAGAAGGCACGAGAAGAAAGGGAGAATCAACTTGTGGCGCAAACCATCATAAACACAGACAATGTTCTAAAACTTTGTGGCCATATCTGCAAAACTCCAAATGATGTTGATACATTAGTGGCACAGCTAAATACAGAATCATCAGCACGAGAAGCTTTGTTATCCCAAATAAAATATTATAAGTCAGTAAATCGTGGGGTTGTGAAGGGGTCACTATTTTTTGTAACATCTGGAGGAAAACCTGTGACTACAAATGAACTGGCTTCTAGACTGAAGGAAATTCTCCTTAAGTTACAGTCAACTGACAGCTCCTCAGAACCTACATGTAGCATGTCACCAGAAACATCACAATCCAATACAAATAAGGAAAAGAGCCGCGCAGAACTTAAAGAGAAACTACTTGCAAAACTGAAGTCAAAAACTGATACGGTTAACGCAAGTAAAAAAAGGAAATGTCCTTTTCCTCAGAACATCATAAACAAAAGAATTTGTCATACCTGCTTGTCTCCCTGTGGTAAACGCTTGGTCGTATACAAAGGTAAGGTTGTGCGAGAGAGTACAGCCAGTGATATTGAGGAGCTCATGGAGGATGATTACAAATCATACTATGAAAAGGGCTACAAATTTTTTACGGTCATTTATGACCCGCCCTATGACCAACTCTTCACATACCCACTGAAAAATGAATGGGACAATGACTTACTTGCCATCATGTAGGCTCTAGGCCTACTCAACTATGTAGAAATCACATTTTGTATCTAATGTTTAAATTACAAAGAGATATTTTATCAACATATTGCTTGAATTTGCTTCATGATAAATATTGAAAGATATTTCTGTTTGTTAGGATCCTGAAAGTACATGCACAATTCACCTGGCTACATAATTTGAAGTTTAGTTGAAAGCTATATAAAAACCTACAGACTTGTCAGACATTGTACATGTATTCTGAGTATGTAAAGCAGTGTTATGTTCATGTAAAATAGTGATGTGTATGTATCATATTGATCTAATTTCTAAAGAAAAATGTATCATGTATGCTACATGTAACTATATTCATGACATTGTATTACTATGTTGAGCGAATCAACAAAACATATTCATGGACATGCATGGTACTGTTCCTTTATTATATACTGTATGCAATTTATTTGCATATGCAAATGAGTGTTTTGCTTTAAATTGGTACCAATCAACTCTCTACAACACATAGATCCAATTCCAAAAGAAAAAATGTGGAAATACGCCACCATATGGCAAAGCCAGTGTTTACGCATATTTAATTAGGTAAAGCTAATATTCACTTTTTTATCCAATATTGCCATGTATATTGATACATGCAATTGCCTCTCATTTGCAAATGCAAGCATCTACAAAGCTCAAACTTTCTACAGTTGTTTTATATAGATCAGGAAGTTAGGTGAGAAGGAAAAAAAATATATAAACATTGTCTAATTTGCATAACGGTGTTGCGAATATGTAATTAGCTAATTATCAGCTCATTTGCATAATTAATTAGTTTTCATAAATCTTATTATATAAATGGATAGGGATTCATTAGTTGAAGCTTGCCACAAAGTTGTATCAAACAGACTCATTTAAAACTTGAGATATTGCATTTACGCATATTAATTAGCTGGACTTAGTCGTTTTTTGAACATTTCCAAACCTGCGGATTGGTGAAATTGAACAAAATGTGGTTTTTGTCAATCCGGTGCACCAAAATGCAACAAGTCTGGTTCTTGAATTTTATTTTTCATGCTTATTTCACTTTGGTTTCACAATACATATCATTTTTAAGACCATGTAATACTCTATTATGTCAAAAAAACACCATTAAACATGTAAAAAATCCATTTTTGCCATAATTTGCTATTTGCGGCAGGTTTTTGAATGATTTTACGATATCTTCAAAAGACCATATCTCAGGAATGCCTTGACAGAATTTGAAAATTCTTGCAGCAAAATAAATATATCATTGATATCTTTAATATGACACCAAAATAAAGAATGTCTTATGTGTATTATTTTTTTGAGTGCTCTACTATTAGTAGCATACACATGCTTTAGCAGTCACGCAAAATATACACTGGCAAATTATGAGTCAATAAAATCTGAGAATGTATACTATTATGTAGATCTATTAGGAATAAATCATTGACAAAATAATTCCATAAATTGGGGTTTAAAAAAATATATATATTCCAACTATAGGAGCGACAGTGTATATCCTATAGAAATCATGTCCGAATTATGCAAAATGTCTCTTGTAATGTTCATAAACTTTAAAAGGTGACGTTCAAGGCCATGAAAATTGCCTATTATATGTTGATTTTTCAAAAGGATTTTTCAATCGTGTTGGAGTTAAAATCACCTTGCACTTAACCCCTATTAGACGTCTGAAAAGCAAGGGCGAAGCTAGGATTTAATTTTAGGGGGGCGGTCGTGAAGAGCGCGATAAGCGCGCTTCCTAGAAGGGAGGGGGAGGGGGAGGGGGAGGGGGAGGGGAGTTGGATGCTTTGAAGTTTCATTAAATTTTTAGAGAAAGAAGACGATTCGTTATACCGAACTCGACTCTTAATCCATGTCTGAATTCACACCCCCCCCCCCCCCCACTTCCGCGCAAGCTCTTATGTTTCATAAAATTATTAGAGAAAGAAGACGATTCGTTGTACCGGTCTCGACTCTTAATCCTTGTCTGAGTTTTTTTTTTCCTGTAACGTCTTTTTACTTTTATCCCCTCCTCTCTCTTTTTTTTTTTTTTTTTTTGGTCCACTGCCCCCTCGCTACGCGCATGCTGAGAAGGACAATGACGGGAAAATTGTTGTTCATCTCCTTCACATCAATGTACCGTTCTCGACTGTTAATCCTTGTCTGAATTCAGTTTCCCTTCTCTGACGTTTTTATTAAATCATTAGAGAAAGAAGTCGATTCGTTGTACCGTTTTTGACTCTTATTCCTTGTCTGAATTTAATTTCCCTTCTCATGTGCGAAACAAGGCAGCTTTGACGTTACATTAAATTATTCGAGAAAGAAGACGATTCGTTGTCCCGTTCTCGACTTTTAATCATCGTCTGAATTCAGTTTCCCTCCGGAAGCTTTGACGTTTTCATTAAGTTATTAGAGAAAGAAGACGATTCGTTGTATCGTTTTCGACTCTTAATCCTCATCTTAATTCAGTTGCCGCCAACCTTTGACGTTTCATTAAATTATAAAAGAACGAAGACGATTCGTTGTACCGTTCTCGACTCTTAATCCTTGTCTGAATTCAGTTTTCCCCCTCCCGCGCGAAGCGAGGAAGCTCTAACGTTTCATTAAATCATCAGAGAAAGAAGACGATTCGTTGTACCGGTCTCGACTCTTAATCCTTGACTGAATTTTCAAAATTGTTTCTTTGTCTGTCCTCTTTTCTTCCTACGTCTTCTTTATTTTTCTCTTTTTTCTCTCTCTTATTTCTTTTCTTTCTCTCTTTTTTGGGGGCCTGCGCTTTTTTTGTTTTTGATCCACTGCCCCCAACCGGCCCCCTGGCTACGCGCCTGCTGAGAAGGACAATGACGGGAATTCTTCCGAAAAAGCGAAACCGGGAAATTTGTTGATCCTTTCATCTCCTTCTATTCCCAAGCCCCTCCCTTATTCAAGAGCATGGGTTCACGAAGGAAAATTATTATTTTTGATTGGAATTCTAAAGTTTCAGTGAAAAAGTTATATTGACTCCTCCCCTACAGACAATGCTGGATCCCTTAGTCCGATATTATGCATAGCACAAACAAAATAGAAAATCTGACAATACTGACCTTGTAAAAAATAACAATATTATTATAACGATCCCCACCTTTCCCCAATTGCTGAAATACCCCCTTTTTAACCAGATTTCATTTGAACAGTTTTTAGATGCGATAAACGCAGTTCAGCGTGTGTTATTTCCGCTATTGTTTACATCTTCTTCTGAAAGCTATAATCCACTGTACCTGCTGTGCACATGCCCCTGAAGACGTTTCATGATATCGATGAGACTTTGATCTAGATTTCCTCCAACGCTTCACACCAGGTATGTTGCTGACGAAATGACCCAGTCTGCTTGATGCTGATGACTGTCGCCTAAGATCCACAACATCTAAACCAGGGACATCAACCTGTTATAGAAAACCAAATAATCATGCAACTTGGTGTTATTTTGTTTCCTGCCCCCCACCCAATGTTATTTAGGGTACGCATATGCTCGTTCCCTCTTTTTGAAAACACCCCCTATCTGAGGGCTGCCAATATTTCCGAACCCCCCTTTCGCGGGCATTTCGCGGGCTTTTCCTGCCTTGGAGACCCCCCTAAATCAGGAAAAATGCTCAATGTACCCCCCCTTAATTCGGAATAATTTCTCAGGGGTCCAAATAGATGAGAGAAAAAAAGAAAAAAAAAGACCCCCTTTTTAAAGGTGAAATTCATTGCTTATCAATGTGGTTAAATCTCATATCAATGCAAAGGTTATATGTCTAGATCAATATTGGACTCATTTCAGCGTCCAAGAGGCAAACAGAACGCAGAGATCGCAAATCCTATGTTGACAAACATCCACCCCGATAAGCGTCCCTGATTAGGGTCCCGGAGTCACGTTATCGAGTGACGTCACTATATGGACCACTATGATAACGAGCGCAAAAAGACTATTGATCGTTTGTGTGTAAAACACATCGCTGTGCTTCTTCAATTCACTTTGTTGTCCCTACGATTGTCCTCTCAATATTACGATTATGGCCGATCTTGACTTAAAATTAGATTTTGAAGTCGACAGTGTTCGGGAGGAGGATGATGAGGAAAGTATGAGCTCACATAGTTTTATAAGTAGTGACGATGACCGGGGCGAAATAGGTGAAATAGATGACGATTTAAATGAGGCTGCTCGTCAAGCTGCAGGTGCAGATGCTACTGCTGGTGATGCCGCGGCCGTGCTAGCTAGGAGCCGCGGAGCTCAAGCATACCTATACATGAACCAGAGCAACAACTTCCACAAGATGTAGACCGTCAAAACTTTGGTGATGCTAGGCCAAGAGGCAATAGGTCTGGATAATACCAGGCTTGATCCCAACAGCACGGAGATCGAATTGGAAGTTTTTCAAGAGGGTGTTCTCTTTGTCATAAATTTGTCCACATTCGAAGTCGTAGAACTTTTACTTTGTAGTGTACAGTGCAGTCATATTGACACTCGCACAGTGAATCGTAGCCGACCGGGCTCGGAGAGCTGAAGTGTGTGCGGCTGGCCGTGGCCCAGGGACAGAGCGGTTCCCCGGGCGCTGGCTGTATACATTTACTACTTGCGAGCAAATTGTATGCGGAGCTGATGCATTATGAGGGCCGCCGACATGACAGTCGATCTATTCTTTACTAACACTACAGTTAGTTGTAAATTTGTATCAGAAACAAAGGCAAAATCAGTAAACTAAAAGCTTGCGTTGATAAGGTCTTCGGTATGGTACGTGCGGCAGTCTATACTCATATCTAGCTTCAATGCGCGAAATCCAATTCTGCTGATCTGCATGTAAACAAACCGGTCACTTTTTTTTTTTTTTATACTTTTGGACTTTAGGGCTCGAGATTTTGCAGGAAAATGCCATTTCGTATATATATAATTAGATTCAAGTTAGTTTTTTTTTTATGGTAGTCATTCGATCAGCGTAACTTCAACTCGTTCGTCTTAATTTACAAATTTGAGCTTGTATATTATGGATGTATATGCACCATCCACCAGGTCCGCCTGTCGAGATCAACAACTTCGTCGAGGCTAATATGGTGTAATTTAACGCTAATTTAACAGGTTTATAAAACCGATGAAGAATATCCGAACAAATAAACATTAATCCTGTTATTCTATATTCGTGTCATGTTTCTTTGCATACGTAAATGAAAAAAAAAAATCACATGCAAAATTGGACGGAATATACTGGTGAAAGATGTTGTTTTATGCGTTGTATGTATCTGTACCGTTTACGGCACGCCAGCTGGGTCCATATAGCTACGTCACAAAAACAGTGTCTCACGCTATAATTCAACTTCGGTGTTCTAAGAATCTGAGAGGTGTTTCTAAATTGTGTTTTAGAGGGATTTCAATATATTGATATGATATCTATTAAATATCATGGTAATCTCGATGCTTTTCGCTTTCAATTGATATATTATTTGCCATATACGTGCTTTTCAATGAATATCAACTTTAAAGAAATCCCCGGGTGAAAAGTCAAATATACCCCTTTTTTTTTACAATTCTCGGGCAAGACTTTGTCGCACGCCGGACATTTTGGCAACACGCATGCGGTCATTCCGACCTCTGAGTGGGAGGGGGGGGGGGGGGCGGGTTTTGTTATTACAAAAATTATTGGTTCACGCCCGAGTAAGGAAATATGTATAATTTACATATTGAACGAAAGGGTAGTACTTAGAACGACTCTTTGAAATATATGAAGCGTACGTGAAATGAACCCCATAGGGATGCGTACAAAATCTTAATTTTTTTACTGACTAGACTATTAAATCATAATAGGCGGTGTCACACAGAGGTCGAAAATCCGGATTTTAGTTATCCTCTTAATTGGCTGTTTGTCATCAATGATCCCTTCAAAAATCGTCTAACGAAGCAAGAAAATTCTCCCTTGAAAGGATTTTTTCAAGGGATTTTTCAAGGGAATTTCTGTGTGACACCGCCTATTGTTGCTCATAAGGTAGGAATATATTTTTTTTACCCCAATTTATGGAATTATTTTGACAATAATTTATTCCAAATAGATCTAGATAATAGTATACATTCTCATAATGTATTGAATAATAATTTGCCAGTGTTTGTTTTACGTTACTGCTAAATCATGTGTATGATAATATGCTTATCAAGTAGGGGACCTACGCCCTTAAGTCATAAATGAAAGTAAGGAGGATTAATGCCTCGCAAAAGGGCATTAATAAAGCACATCGACACGGTTTTGATCCTGGGGCCTCTTAGTTACGAAGCCATTGCTTTGCCACTGAACCATGACTGTACGGTAGGGGGTAGTTCCCACAAGTTAAAAATAACAAAGAAAATGCAAGAAATTATCAATAATTCATTGCATTTTACCACAAAACGTATTGCCACATAACCAAATAATGGATTTTAAGTCTTAATCTGTTATTATAGTAACATTGTATTGGATAAACGATTGCTGACATTACGCTACCTAAAAATATGTTGACATTTTACATCATGATACAGACGCCATCCTCATATAAAACTTACAAAAGCAATACATCATTCTGACATTTGATTCAAATAGTAGGTCTACTTTGAAAGAAATAATTTCAAAAAATAGAAAAGTGTAACAACAAATATCCATGAAACACTTTGCAGTTAACAAAAGGTTACAGGCTTAATAACATAACACAAATACGTCAACAATAGATTCAGAACATTTGGCAGTTTCCGGCATTTGGCATTACACGGCTTGAACTTTTTTGTTACACTTTACATCTTGAAACAGTTGCCATCGTCATTCATTAATAATGGGATACGTTATTCTGAAATTTGATTGAAAATAGTACTTTGAAAATTTAATTTTACATAACATAAAAGTGTGAAACAAAAATATGGAACACTCTGCGGTTTCCGAAGGGATAGAAGAGACGAAGGGATTCGATTTTTATTTATTGTGGGTTTTTAAATTATAATATTTAGTCTCATCAGCATTCACAATTTAAATGGTCGACCTTCATCAGCATTCCCTTTTGCATTCCGATTCGTCATATGGAATTAAGAAGATGTTATATAATATATTATTCGCCAAAAATATAAAAATCTTCAGTCTTTTTTTGGATTATAACAGAAAGTTCACTTTTCGCATCCACGTCCATAAACATCTTACTTTTCCTCCCTGCTTCATCTTAACAATTACGAGAGTAAAAACGTACACTTGCGTTTGACAACAAAGAAAAGGGTAGACTTCAAGTATATCCAGTGGCGGATCTAGGGGGGGGGGGGGGAGGGGGCCGGGCCCCCCCCTTGAGAAAAAAATAATGTAAAATCCCGTGATGTCTACCTTTTGGGGGGGGGGGGTTGGGCCTCCCCCCCTGGCGCTGAAGGGGAGGGGGGTGCAAATTGAAAAAAAAATTGTGCTGACTACCCCCCCCCCCCCCCCCCACTGAGCGAATTTTCGGCCGGCGCGATTTTCAAATTTTCGGGAGCAAACAAAAATAAAAAGTTGGGCCCCCTCCCCTAAGAAATCCTGGATCCGCGCCTGAGTATAGCAAACATAGTCCTAGAATATATGACCGAATCCATACCTTTGTTGATGATGCCATCGCCGATGATGTTGAATAGAAGTCATCGTGATACTGCCCGTGGAGTGACATGTTCTTGAGATGGGGCATCTTACAGATGAACTGAGCAAAATCACGTGATGCATTGGACTTTTCCTGAGATCACCAGAGTTGACCAGAGTCTCAATCTGTTGTAATAGTACGACATCATGTTGGTTAAACAATTGCTGACATGACTATACAGAGTTATATCTTATATTACATGATGTTAAAGTCACCATCCCCATTCACTTACAAAAAAGTAATACCTTCCTCTTACAATATATTTGATAGAGATATTACTTTACTTTGAAAATCTTATTTCTTAATAACGTAACACAAGTATGTTAAAAATATATTGAGAACATTTGGCAGTTTCCGTTGGGAAACACAATAATAACTGGAACAAAAATGTGAAAATTTTCATTTTGTAGGCTTTGAATTCATATATTTATTAATCCTCAGCAATTCTTAATTAATATGGCTATCACACCATCAGAACTTCCGCGGGGTGGGGGATCACATATTGAGTGTCCAAAGTCCCAATGTGATTTAAAAGTAGCATTATGTTGGGTAACAATTGCTGACATTACTCGACTTGAACATGTTTTTACACTTTGCATCTTGATACAGTTGCCATCGTCATTCATTAATAATGTGAAACGTTATTCTGAAATTTGACTGAAAATAGTACTTTGAAAATCTGATTTTACATAAAACGAAAAGTGTGAAAACAAGAATATGGAACACTTTGCGGTTTCAAAAGGGATAGAAAAGACGAAGTGATTCGATTTTTTTCATTTTTGTAGATTTTTAACTTGAAATAATTTAGTCTCATCTGCATTCAAAATTTAAATGGACGGCTCTCCATCAGCATTCCCGTCGCATTCCAAAGTAAATTTCCTAGACTCCTAACATATATGAACGAACCAATACCTTTGCCGATGATGCCATCGCCGATAATGTTGAGTAGAAGGAATCGTGATAGTCACTACCGAATGTCAGGTCCTTCAGATGAGGCATCTTAAAGATGAACTGAGCGAGATCACGCGATGCAGAGGGACGTTCACTGAGATCGTCAGAGTGGACGTTCAGAGTCTCAATCTGTTGAAGTAGTTCGACATCATATTAGATGAACAGTTGCTGACATTATTATAACAAATTATATCTTATATTACATGATGATACAGTGGCCATTCTTATTCACTTACAAAAGCAATACCTTCCTCTTACAATCTATTTGATAGAGATATTACTTTGAAAATCTGATTTCATAATAACGTAACACAATTTTGTAAAAATAGACTCAGAACATTTGGCAGTTTCTGATGGAAAACACAATCATAACAACAGGAACAAAAAAATTTCATTTTCATTTTGTAGGTTTTGAATTCGAATATTTATTATCCTCAGCAATTCTTAATTAATATGGCTATCACTCCATCAGTACTTCCGAAGAGTGGGGGTCCACATATTGAGTATCCAAAGTCCCAATCTGATATACTAGTAGCATTATGTTGGATAAACAATTGCTGACATTACTCGACTTAAGCATGTTTTAAAACTTTACATCTTGATACAGTTGCCATCGTCATTCATTAATAACAAGAAACGTTATTCTGAAATTTGTTTGAAAATAGTGCTTGGAAAATCGAATTTTACATAACATAAAAGTGTAAAAACAAAAATATGGAACACTCTACAGTTTTCAAAGGGATAAGAGAGACGAAGGGATTCGATTTTTCATTTTTTGTAGGTTTTTAAATTAATTTTTTTAGTCTCATCAGCATTCACAATTTAAATGGTCGTACTCCATCAGCATTCCCGTCGCATTCCGATTTGTCATATGGAATTAAGAATATGTTATGTAATATTTTATTCACCAGCAATTTTAAAATCTTCAGTCTGTTTTTGTATTAGGACAGAAAGTTTACTTTGCGTATCCACGTCCATGAACATTTAACTTTTCCCACCTGCTTCATCTTAACAATTACGAGAGTAAAATCGTACAATTGCGTTTGCCAAGATAGAAAAGGGTACACTTTAAGTAAAGCAAATATAGTCCTGAAAATATATGACCGAATCCATACCTTGGCAGAATATGCAATCGTCAAAGATGTTGAGTAGAAGTCATCGTGATACAAACCACCGAGTGTAAGGTTCTTCAGATGAGGCATCTTACAGATCACCTGAGCGAAACCACGTGATGCAGAGGGACGTTTACTGAGATCAGCAGAGCGGATGCCCAGATTCTCAATCTGTTGTAATAGTACGACATCATGTTGGATAAAAAAATTGCTGACATTACTATATCGAATTAAATGTTACATGATGATACAGTCGCCACCCTCATTCACTTGACAAAGCAATACCTTACTCTTACTCTATCAATTGATAGAAATTTATATTACTTTGACAATTATATTTCTTAAAGGGATGGTTGTGTTCTGCTGCAGAGGGCGCTACACAAAATAATTTGTTTGGTGAGACAATGAAAATTGAGTGTCACATTTGAAAGAACGTAGTATTCAAATGACAAAATCATCTTTATTTGATCGAAATCGGTTCAGAGACGGCTGAAATATAAATATTTTTAATATTTGTGTACCATCACAAATATTAGATATTTTGACAAATTAAAAAAAAAACCGTTGAAAAAAACAAACACGAAATAACGCCTTTTACGTCATATTTCAGTCATGGCCAATGTTGGCTTTTTTGTTGGCATTTTCGTGTTGCTTATATAACCCACAATTAGCCGGCTCATGTATTTTTATTTGTAATTAAATATTTAAATCAAAAGGTCACCGTGTTTTTTGAAAGTGTAGCTGAATTGGTATGATCGTATTGGCTAAATTTCACACATTTTGGGGTCTTAGATTACCTTCATAGCAATTTAATGTTCTAAAAAGGCACTATAAATGTCATAAATAAGAGAAAGAGCAATAATCATGCACTTTGAAGGCATTATAGCATTCCTTGACAAACATTCTATTCTCAATAAACATCAACATGGTTTCCGTAGATTATATAAAATCTAATTTTCAAAATAATATCTATAATGTTCTTTCGGTATTTGTTAACTTATTATGGGCGTTCCCAACTCAAGCTATGCTTTCCGGGTTTTCGCTTCCTTCCGTATCTAAATTATTTACTGTATACTCTATGTTGAAATAATTGTTACATATATCATTTATATACACATTGTGTTTCATATTGTACTATTGAGAAGGAAATACATGTTAATGAATACAAATACAAATTTGCGGTCTGACAACAGAACTCAATTATTCCTTTAATAACGTAACACAAATATGTGAAAAATTGATTCAGAACATTTGACGGTTTCCGATGGAAAACACAATTATATCAACTGGAACGAAAAGATTCGATTTTCATTTTGTAAGTTTTTAATTTGTATATTTATTTTCATCAGCAATTCTTAATTGAAATGGCCGTCACTCCATCAGCACTTCCGATGGGTGGGGTCCACATATTGAGTGCCAAAAGTTCCAATCTTATATAGTTGTAACATATTATGTTTGATTAACAATTGCTTACATTACACGACTTGAACATGTTTTTACGTTTTACCTTTTGATACAGTTGCCATCCTCATTCATTCACAAAGCAAAACGTCATTCTAACAATTGATTGAAAATTGCATTGAAAATCTAATTTTACATAACATAAAAGTGTGAAAACAACTATGGATCATTTTGCGGTTTCCAAAGGGTAAGAAGAGACGAAGAAATTCGAGGTTTTATTTTTGTAGGGTTTTAAATAGAAATAATTTAATCAAATTGGCATTCACATTTTAAATGGACGTCTCTTAATCAGCATACCCGTTGCATTCCGAATTGTCATATGGAATTAAGAATATGTTATATAATATATTATTCACCAGCAATGTTCAAATTTTTAGTCTGTTTTTTGTATTATGACAGAAAGTTCACTTTTCGCATCCACGTCCATGAACATTTAACTTTTCCTACCTGCTTCATCTTAGCAATTACGAGAGTAAAACCGTACACTTGCGTTTGACAAGATAGAAAAGGGAACACTTAAAGTATAGCAAATACGTAGTAATTTTCTTAACATATATGAGCGAACCAATACCTTTGCTGCTGATGCCATCGACGATGATGTTGAGTAGAAGTCATCGTGATAGTAACCACCGAATATCAAGTTCTTCAGATGAGGCATCTTACAGATTAACTGAGCGAGATGACGTGATGCATTGGGACGTTCACTGAGATCACCAGAGCGAATGTTCAGAGTCTCAATCTGTTGTAATAACACGACAAATTTGTTTTTGTAAAAACAGACTCCTTTTCCCCAGTATTGTCCTAATTCAATTTAATCATATGACACCAGGAAAACTATTATCCTGACTGAATATGGCATCCATTTCTTTTAAAAGAAAGATGTACTAAATATGCCAGAACGTGGATAATACACAGATGTATACTGACCTTGGAGTCGATTGCTTTATTCGCAAGCACCGATAGAAGACATCATGCATACTACTATCGATCGTCACAGATCTCAGTGATCGTGATGAGCACATGAATTCAGCTAGGTCCTCTGAAGCCGTCCGACCACATGGCTTCTCAATAATTAGGTGATCCTACAATGTAAATGCACACAAATAGTATTGTGAGGCTAGAAACATAAATTAATCAAATAATACCATATTATCCTTATTAATCACCTTAATTGATACTGATTTTTCTTCTTCTTTTTTCTTCCATTTTCCGTTTGGTTCTTATTCTGTTTTCATAATCTATATATATCAAGAAGAACATCAAATAACTTAATAATAACATGCGATTTAAAGGAATTATTCTGATCCCACCAAATGTAATTTTTTTTTAGTTCTGTACGTTATCTCATAATGATTCAAGTTGGCTTTTTATCATACTGGTTTTAACAGTATGCACGTGCAAATCCCATTGGAATTATATTCGTGATATTAAAAGTGTTATATCATTAAACCAGATTTCATTGCAAATACCCGGCAAGATCGGTTATGGTACAAAAACAATAAATCACAACTCCTATTAGCAGACTTAAGTCCTAATACTCATTAAAACTCATTAAAAATTGATAATCAGAGTGGCACCCACACTAGATCCATAGAAGTGGATTTAAACATGCATCATGATTTAAGAAAATTGATTCTATCAAGCTTTTTTTTTTTTTTTTTTTTGGGGGGGGGGGGTGAAGCGAAGTTTTTACAGAATGCGTTGCCCATCGTTAGTATACAGGGTATATGTAAACAGTTAAGTGTTCAAACCAAACGACGTTATCCTAAGTCTAAGTTGCATTATTTCGACGTTACTTTCCTTACCACTTCACGATGATTCATGATGAAGATATGCCCTGATACTGTATGTGCCTGCATCTCCAAGGTGATCTCCAGCGTCTTTTTGGACTCGGAGGAGAGATGATCCCCCACTGCTTTGGCCACTGTTTGGTATTGGCTCTCGTACGCTACATCTACGACGAAGACATCAACATGTCTACGCTCTCTTTTTCCTGCTGTGAGATGAGATACGATATCCAATCCGACCTCCTTCTGCTGGGCCGAGGTGAAGTACACTAGGTAGCGGTATTCTCTTGCTTCCGTTATGATTTTCGCCATCAACCCGTCATACTCATTACGGTTTGAGTTGTAAAGAGATGCAAGATACATTCCTGATAGATATTCCTGGAAGAGCTTATGAGGGAACTGCACCGATTGAATCGCTGAATTCGGATTATTTCTTCTGTCTCTCCTAGGAAGAACTTTCTTTTCTCTTGTGAGTACACCAACTTTACAACCTACATCGATGGACTCTGGATAACTCTGAAACTCTTCTTCTGTAGATAATAACCGTCTCTCAAGAAGTCCCTTGAAAGCAATGTGGCCAATCTGAAGCAGGTGATGACGAATCTCTGAACGATGCTCCCTCAATTTGCCTTCAACAAAAGCTGATGGCATGTGCTTCGATAGGTAATGATCGACCAAAAAGTCAATCATCTCATTGAAGAGCTGAGAAAATGTTTGCAGCTTGGACATTGCCTCTCTGCGCTCTCCATCAAACTCTTTCCACATGATGCAGAGCATGGCTGTGTATATGGGATAGGGGGCCATGTTCTCTCTGATCACATCGTTGTTCGATATGAATCGGTTCAGATCTTTAGAGGAAGCTATGTCTGGATGAAAGTACTTGGTGATGTAGGAAGAGAGGTTTTCAGCAGAGAAACCTTCCACAGCAATGAAAGCAAACCTCTTTCTGAGATCGGCATTCTTCCTAATCTCATCTGATCTCCACTGTCGCGATGTAATAAGTACTGTCCCTGACTTGAACAGCTTATCAAGAATAATCAGGGCGATTTGCCGAACGCTGTTAAGATCAACAGTAGACTCATCTAGGCCGTCCATGACAAGAAAGACATCATCAGAATTTGAGAGGATGTGCTTGTCTAGCTGCTTGGCTGTGACCGGATTGTTGTCAGAAAGATATGACTTCACTATCTCTCCAACAGTCCTTTCCTTTGCCTCGCGAAAAAGGATGACAAGAACTAGTTTGAAATCTTGGAAACCTTTTCCGTGGATCCAGTCCCAAGCGATCTTGGCGCAGAAAGTGGTCTTCCCCGCACCACCTTCACCTTCCACCAACAAGCGTTTGGCATAGATTTTGTTGACTTTCGTCCTCAGGAGGTTGTCGTAGAGAAGCGGTATCTTGCGCTTTGTACCTTTGTCTTCTTCCATCAACGTTAGATTGGTGAAGATCCGGTCAAATTGAAGTTGAAGCTCGCTGTTCAGTGGATCGGCTTGAATCTGACATAGATGAAATGTATAATAGCGTTTGACCTCTTGAGCAACCCGCTCGATTTCCTCCTCTGTCATTGAGGGTATGTCATCACCAACCTGACCTGTGATGAGATGGTGAAGAAAGTTGTCTCTAAAGTTATTAGTGTTTAAACATACACCATTGTAAAGAACAGCAGCCCCCCCATAACAAAAGGTACATAAACCATGAATCACAAAAATGTAATATCAATAAACGTTACTTCCCAAATCTCAATTTAAATTTACGTGTGGATCATGATCAGTTGTTGACAAATTATCTATTTCCTAGATAGGGGCTGTCACATTGATTAACGGATTGACATTGTGCTCTGATGTCACTGCCCCAGGGAAGAGTTTTTAACTGGTATTTTTTTTACTCGGGTCGATGCTAAGATGTCAGGCCTTTTGCTTAATTACATGGTGGAGTTTTAGGCCATCTTCTATGGAGCAAATCTTAAGGTATCAAATTGTTAATGGTGCATCGTCTTGTGCATTTCATAAATAAAGAAGATAAAAACGATTTCTACTTTCAAAAGCTACGCTCCTGGATTGATATGCGTATAATCCATGAACTAATCAAATGTGTCTTTCATAATAACGTGCTTTCTATAGACGGAGATTCCTCCTTTGTAACTGTTTATTCATATGGATATGAAAATCCAAGGCCTTTTGTCCCATACGTAAGCGTGTATTCTGGAGTTGAGAGTAAATGTGCAATTTTCTAAATACTTAGTCTGATCCAAGCTCTATTGGGGATACTAACGTGATACTTTTTTTTTTCTCTGTCTTTCTCTACATATATGTATATATATATAAAGTGGACATTTTTACACAATACCACATGTAATTAGATGCTACTTTACCACTTTTGTTTATCCATTATAATTTATCAGGTGGGCTGTATATAGTACAGACCACCTTATAATTTCGTTAGAATTGCCTTTATTTATTATCAGGTAGGCTGTATATAGTACAGACTACCTTATAATTTCCTTAGAATTGCCTTTATTTATTTATCAGGTGGGCTGTATCTAATACAGACCACCTTATAATTTTGTTAAAATTGCCTTTATTATCAGGTGGGCTGTATCTAATACAGACCACCTTATAATTTTGTTAAAATTGCCTTTATTATCAGGTGGGCTGTATCTAATACAGACCACCTTATATTTTTGTTAAAATCGCCTTTATTATTTATTATTTATTATTTATTATCAGGTGGGCTGTATCTAATACAGACCACCTTATAATTTTGTTAAAATTGCCTTTATCAGGTGGGCTGTATCTAATACAGACCACCTTATAATTTTGTTAAAATTGCCTTTATTATTATCAGGTGGGCTGTATCTAATACAGACCACCTTATATTTTTGTTAAAATCGTCTTTATTATTTATCAGGTGGGCTGTATATCGTACAGACCACCTTATAATTTCGTTAGAATTGCCTTTATTATTTATTTATTTATTATTATCAGGTGGGCTGTATCTAATACAGACCACCTTATATTTTTGTTAAAATCGCCTTTATTTATTTATTCTTTATTTATCAGGTGGGCTGTATCTAATACAGACCACCTTATATTTTTGTTAAAATCGTCTTTATTTATTTATCAGGTGGGCTGTATCTAATACAGACCACCTTATATTTTTGTTAAAATCGCCTTTATTATTTATTCTTTATTATTTATTTTTCTTATTTCGACCCACTTTTTTGTTAGCAAAATAACTTTGAAATGGTTCAATCAAATGCTTTGATATTTGGCACACATATGTATAGGCATATGGACAAAACACAGTAAGGTTTTCAACCTTGACCTTGACTGATGACGTCATCTAGGCGCCATTTTGTGAAATTTTCTGAAAATAAACTCATGATCATATCTTCATAACCAAAAGGTATTTCTCATTCATATTTTTCATGATCAAGGTCAATATCAGTCCGGTCAATTTCAGGTCAAAAAACGCGCGCATGCGCGTACGTCCGCGCGTCAGTGCGCGCGCAAAATTTTTAAATGCTCAAAATCGTCTCAAATTTATTTTGCATACGTTTCAAGTCATTTTAAGCATTTTATAAAAAATCGCGCGTATGAGCATGCGCGCGCGTTTTCGCGCGTAACACATTACAAAACATAGAATCGCCATTTTTTTTTTCTTTCATGATATTTCTCATATTTTTTCAAGGAATTTGGTACCATGTTTATCTCTTTATGCCCATTATGAACAAGATGAGCGTAAATTCAAGATAAATGTCAGTGCGCGCGAGCTCTTTTAATACATAGCATATATGGGCAAAAACATGCCTATACAAAATCCGTTATAGCTCTTTGGAATGCACCGGGATCCTCAATTTTTTTTCATATTTAGATAGAGTATGAGTCGGAAATATGATTTTATGTCTCATTTGGCCATTAAGTGTATCGTGACATCATCACAATGGCCTTGGAACTCAAAATACGAATTTGCATATTATGACGTCAGTATATTTATGTAAAATTGATTGTATCTCTGTAAATATTTATCATTTTTCTTCAAAATTTCGATATGTTGTAGCTAAGACAATTCTCTACAAGCGCAAAACTAACCATTTTTCATTTTGATGACGTCATCATAGTAAAAATTTTGATTAAAGGCCTCATGTCAAAAACTTCATAATTTGCGTGTTATGCCTATAGAAGGTGAATTTCGTTCACGTCATGAATCTACATATTGTTTTTTAAGCATTTTTAAGCAGTATCTCGCTTATTTTTGCTCTATTTTGTCTCAAATTTTAGTTGACCAGCCCACCTATACTTGTTCCAAACAAGTATTATATGTCTAGTCAGGTGGGCTGTATCTAATACAGACCACCTTATATTTTTGTTAAAATCGTCTTTATTTATTTATCAGGTGGGCTGTATATCATACAGACCACCTTATATTTTTGTTAAAATTGCCTTTATTATTTATTTTTATCAGGTGGGCTGTATCTAATACAGACCACCTTATATTTTTGTTAAAATTGCCTTTATTTATTTATTATTTATTTATTTTTCCTAATTCTCGCCACTTTTTTGTTAGCAAGATAACTTGAAATTGTCTAACTCAAATCACTTGAAATTTGGCACACATATGTATAGGCATATGGACAAAACACAGTAAGGTTTTCAACCTTGACCTTGACTGATGACGTCATCTAGGCGCCATTTTGTGAAATTTTCTGAAAATAAACTCATGATCATATCTTCATAACCAAAAGGTATTTCTCATTCATATTTATTATGATCAAGGTCAATATCAGTCCAGTCAATGTCAGGTAAAAAAACGCGCGCGTGCGCGTACGTACGCGCGTCAATGCGCGCGCAAAATTTTTAAATGCTCAAAATCGTCTCAAATTTATTTTGCATACGTTTCAGGTCATTTTAAGCATTTTATAAAAAATCGCGCGTACGAGCATGCGCGCGCGTTTTCGCGCGTAACACCATTAAAAAACATAGAATCGCCATTTTTTTTTCTTTCATGATATTTCTCATATTTTTTCAAGGAATTTGATTCGATGTTTATCTCTTTATGACCATTATTAACAAGATGAGCGTAAATTCAAGATAAATGTCAGTGCGCGCGAGGTCTTTTAATACATAGCATATATGGGCAAAAACATGCCTATACAAAATCCGTTATAGCTCTTTGGAATGCACCGGGATCCTCAATTTTTTTTCATATTAAGATAGAGTATGAGTCGGAAATATGATTCCATGTCTCATTAGGCCATTAAGTGTATCGTGACATCATCACAATGGCCTTGGAACTCAAAATACGAATTTGCATATTATGACGTCAGCATATTTATGTAAAATTGATTGTATCTCTGTAAATATTGATCAATTTTCTTCCAAATTTCGATATGTTGTAGCTAAGACAATTCTCTACAAGCGTAGTAATAACCATTTTTCATTTTGATGACGTCATCATAGTGAAAATTTTGATTAAAGGCCTCATGTCAAAAACTTCATAATTTGCGTGTTATGCCTATAGAAGGTGAATTTAGTTCACGTTATGAATCTACATGATATTGTCTTTTAAGAATTTGTAAGCAGTATGTCGCTTATTTTTGCTCTATTTTGTCTCAAATGTTAGTTGACCAGCCCACCTATACTTGTTCCAAACAAGTATTATATGTCTAGTTATTTATTTATTTTTCTTAATTCTCGCCACTTTTTTGTTAGCAAGATAACTTGAAAATGGTTGAATGAAATACCTTGAAATTTGGCACACATATGTATAGGCATATGGAGAAAACACAGTAAGGTTTTAAACCTTGACCTTGACTGATGACGTCATCTAGGCGCCATTTTGTGAAATTTTCTGAAAATAAACTCATGATCATATCTTCCTAACCAAAAGGTATTTCTCATTCATATTTATTATGATCAAGGTCAATATCAGTCCAGTCAATTTCAGGTCAAAAAACGCGCGCGTGCGCGTACGTCCGCGCGTCAATGCGCGCGCAAAACTTTTAAATGCTCAAAATCGTCTCAAATTTATTTTGCATACGTTTCAGGTCATTTTAAGCATTTTATAAAAAATCGCGCGTAAGAGCATGCGCGCGCGTTTTCGCGCGTAACACCATTAAAAAACATAGAATCGCCATTTTTTTTTCTTTCATGATATTTCTCATATTTTTTCAAGGAATTTGATTCCATGTTTATCTCTTTATGACCATTATTAACAAGATGAGCGTAAATTCAAGATAAATGTCAGTGCGCGCGAGGTCTTTTAATACATAGCATATATGGGCAAAAACATGCCTATACAAAATCCGTTATAGCTCTTTGGAATGCACCGGGATCCTCATTTTTTTTTCATATTAAGATAGAGTATGAGTCGGAAATATGATTCCATGTCTCATTTGGCCATTAAGTGTATCGTGACATCATCACAATGGCCTTGGAACTCAAAATACGAATTTGCATATTATGACGTCAGCATATTTATGTAAAATTTATTGTATCTCTGTAAATATTGATCAATTTTCTTTAAAATTTCGATATGTTGTAGCTAAGACAATTCTCTACAAGCGCAGTAATAACCATTTTTCATTTTGATGACGTCATCATAGTGAAAATTTTGATTAAAGGCCTCATGTAAAAAACTTCATAATTTGCGTGTTATGCCTATTAAAGTTGAATTTAGTTCACGTTATGAATCTACATGATATTGTTTTTTAAGAATTTGTAAGCAGTATGTCGCTTATTTTTGCTCTATTTTGTCTCAAATTTTAGTTGACCAGCCCACCTATACTTGTTCCAAACAAGTATTATATGTCTAGTTATTTATTTATTTTTCTTAATTCTCGCCACTTTTTTGTTAGCAAGATAACTTGAAATTGTCTAACTCAAATCACTTGAAATTTGGCACACATATGTATAGGCATATGGACAAAACACAGTAAGGTTTTCAACCTTGACCTTGATTGATGACGTCATCTAGGCGCCATTTTGTGAAATTTTCTGAAAATAAACTCATGATCATATCTTCATAACCAAAAGGTATTTCTCATTCATATTTATTACGATCAAGGTCAATATCAGTCCAGTCAATTTCAGGTCAAAAAACGCGCGCGTGCGCGTACGTCCGCGCGTCAATGCGCGCGCAAAATTTTGAAATGCTCAAAATCGTCACAAATTTATTTTGCATACGTTTCAGGTCATTTTAAGCATTTTATAAAAAATCGCGCGTACGAGCATGCGCGCGCGTTTTCGCGCGTAACACCATTACAAAACACAGAATCGCCATTTTTTTTCTTTCATGATAATTCTCATATTTTTTCAAGGAATTTGATACAATGTTTATCTCTTTATGACCATTATTAACAAGATGAGCGTCAATTCAAGATAAATGTCAGTGCGCGCGAGCTCTTTTAATACATAGCATATATGGGCAAAAACATGCCTATACAAAATCCGTTATAGCCCTTTGGAATGCACCGGGATCCTCAATTTTTTGTCATATTAAGATAGAGTATGAGTCGGAAATATGATTCCATGTCTCATTTGGCCATTAAGTGTATCGTGACATCATCACAATGGCCTTGGAACTCAAAATACGAATTTGCATATTATGACGTCAGCATATTTATGTAAAATTGATTGTATCTCTGTAAATATTGATCAATTTTCTTCAAAATTTCGATATGTTGTAGCTAAGACAATTCTCTACAAGCGCAGTAATAACCATTTTTCATTTTGATGACGTCAACGGAGTGAACATTTTGATTAAAGGCCTCATGTCAAAAACTTCATAATTTGCGTGTTATGCCTATAGAAGGTGAATTTAGTTCACGTTATGAATCTACATGATATTGTCTTTTAAGAATTTGTAAGCAGTATGTCGCTTATTTTTGCTCTATTTTGTCTCAAATGTTAGTTGACCAGCCCACCTATACTTGTTCCAAACAAGTATTATATGTCTAGTTTTTCTTAATTCTCGCCACTTTTTTGTTAGCAAGATAACTTGAAAATGGTTGAATGAAATACCTTGAAATTTGGCACACATATGTATAGGCATATGGAGAAAACACAGTAAGGTTTTCAACCTTGACCTTGACTGATGACGTCATCTAGGCGCCATTTTGTGAAATTTTCTGAAAATAAACTCATGATCATATCTTCCTAACCAAAAGGTATTTCTCATTCATATTTATTATGATCAAGGTCAATATTAGTCCAGTCAATTTCAGGTCAAAAAACGCGCGCGTGCGCGTACGTCCGCGCGTCAATGCGCGCGCAAAATTTTTAAATGCTCAAAATCGTCTCAAATTTATTTTGCATACGTTTCAGGTCATTTTTAGCATTTTATAAAAAATCGCGCGTAAGAGCATGCGCGCGCGTTTTCGCGCGTAACACCATTAAAAAACATAGAATCGCCATTTTTTTTTCTTTCATGATATTTCTCATATTTTTTCAAGGAATTTGATTCCATGTTTATCTCTTTATGACCATTATTAACAAGATGAGCGTAAATTCAAGATAAATGTCAGTGCGCGCGAGGTCTTTTAATACATAGCATATATGGGCAAAAACATGCCTATACAAAATCCGTTATAGCTCTTTGGAATGCACCGGGATCCTCAATTTTTTTTCATATTAAGATAGAGTATGAGTCGGAAATATGATTCCATGTCTCATTTGGCCATTAAGTGTATCGTGACATCATCACAATGGCCTTGGAACTCAAAATACGAATTTGCATATTATGACGTCAGCATATTTATGTAAAATTTATTGTATCTCTGTAAATATTGATCAATTTTCTTTAAAATTTCGATATGTTGTAGCTAAGACAATTCTCTACAAGCGCAGTAATAACCTCTTTTCATTTTGATGACGTCATCATAGTGAAAATTTTGATTAAAGGCCTCATGTAAAAAACTTCATAATTTGCGTGTTATGCCTATAGAAGTTGAATTTAGTTCACGTTATGAATCTACATGATATTGTTTTTTAAGAATTTGTAAGCAGTATGTCGCTTATTTTTGCTCTATTTTGTCTCAAATTTTAGTTGACCAGCCCACCTATACTTGTTCCAAACAAGTATTATGATTATGTCTAGTCAGGTGGGCTGTATCTAATACAGACCACCTTATATTTTTGTTAAAATTGCCTTTATTTTTATTTATTATTCTTTATTATCAGGTGGGCTGTATCTAATACAGACCACCTTATATTTTTGTTAAAATTGCCTTTATTATTATTATTTATTTATTTTTCATATTTTGACCCACTTTTTTGTTAGCAAAATTTCTTTGAAATGGTTCAATCAAATGCTTTGATATTTGGCATACATATGTATAGGCATATGGACAAGACACGGTAAGGTTTTCAACCTTGACCTTGACTGATGACGTCATCTAGGCGCCATTTTGTGAATTCTTCTGAAAATCAACTCATGATCATATCTTCATAACCAAAAGGTATTTCTCATTCATATTTATTACGATCAAGGTCAATATCAGTCCAGTCAATTTCAGGTCAAAAAACGCGCGCGTGCGCGTACGTCCGCGCGTCAATGCGCGCGCAAAATTTTTTAATGCTCAAAATCGTCTCAAATTTATTTTGCATACGTTTCAGGTCATTTTAGGCATTTTATAAAAAATCGCGCGTACGAGCATGCGCGCGCGTTTTCGCGCGTAACACCATTAAAAAACATAGAATCGCCATTTTTGTTTCTTTCATGATATTTCTCATTTTTTTTTAAGGAATTTGATTCCATGTTTATCTCTTTATGACCATTATTAACAAGATGAGCGTAAATTCAAGATAAATGTCAGTGCGCGCGAGGTCTTTTAATACATAGCATATATGGGCAAAAACATGCCTATACAAAATCCGTTATAGCTCTTTGGAATGCACCGGGATCCTCAATTTTTTTTCATATTAAGATAGAATATGAGTCGGAAATATGATTCCATGTCTCATTTGGCCATTAAGTGTATCGTGACATCATCACAATGGCCTTGGAACTCAAAATACGAATTTGCATATTATGACGTCAGCATATTTATGTAAAATTTATTGTATCTCTGTAAATATTGATCAATTTTCTTCAAAATTTCGATATGTTGTAGCTAAGACAATTCTCTACAAGCGCAGTAATAACCATTTTTCATTTTGATGACGTCATCATAGTGAAAATTTTGATTAAAGGCCTCATGTCAAAAACTTCATAATTTGCGTGTTATGCCTATAGAAGGTGAATTTAGTTCACGTTATGAATCTACATGATATTGTTTTTTAAGAATTTGTAAGCAGTATGTCGCTTATTTTTGCTCTATTTTGTCTCAAATTTTAGTTGACCAGCCCACCTATACTTGTTCCAAACAAGTATTATATGTCTAGTTTATTTTTCTTATTTTGACCCACTTTTTTGTTAGCATGATAACTTTGTAATGGTTCAATCAAATGCTTTTAAATTAAGCACACATATGTATAGGCATAAGGAAATAACGCAGTAAGGTGATCAACCTTGAACTTGACTGATGACGTCATCTAGGCGCCATTTTGTGAAATTTTCTGAAAATGAACTCATGATCATATCTTCATAACCAAAAGGTATTTCTCATTCATATTTATCATGATCAAGGTCAATATCAGTCCGGTCAATCTCAGGTCAAAAAACGCGCGCGTGCGCGTACGTCCGCGCGTCAGTGCGCGCGCAAAATTTTTAAATGCTCAAAATCGTCTCAAATTTATTTTGCATACGTTTCAGGTCATTTTAAGCATTTTATAAAAAATCGCGCGTACGAGCATGCGCGCGCGTTTTCGCGCGTAACACCATTACAAAACATAGAATCGCCATTTTTTTTCTTTCATGATATTTCTATATTTTTTCAAGGAATTTGATACCATTTTTATCTCTTTATGACCATTATTAACAAGATGAGCGTAAATTCAAGATAAATGTCAGTGCGCGCGAGCTCTTTTAATACATAGCATATATGGGCAAAAACATGCCTATACAAAATCCGTTATAGCTCTTTGGAATGCACCGGGATCCTCAATTTTTTTTCATATTTAGATAGAGTATGAGTCGGAAATATGATTCCTTGTCTCATTTGGCCATTAAGTGTATCGTTACATCATCACAATGGCCTTGGAACTCAAAATACGAATTTGCATATTATGACGTCAGCATATTTATGTAAAATTGATTGTATCTCTGTAAATATTGATCAATTTTCTTCAAAATTTCGATATGTTGTAGCTAAGACAATTCTCTACAAGCGCAGTAATAACCATTTTTCATTTTGATGACGTCATTAGAGTGAAAATTTCGATTAAAGGCCTCATGTCAAAAATGACATAATTTGCATGTTATGCCTATAGAAGGTGATTTTAATTCACGTTATGAATCTACATGATATTGTTTTTTAAGAATTTGTAAGCAGTATGTCGCTTATTTTTGCTCTATTTTGTCTCAAATTTTAGTTGACCAGCCCACCTATACTTGTTCCAAACAAGTATTATATGTCTAGTTATTAAATATTTTTCTTATTTCTAACCACTTTTTTGTTAGCAAGATAACTTAAAAATGGCTCAATCAAATGCCTTGAAATTTGGCACACATATGTATAGGCATATGTACAAAGCACAAAAACGTTTTCAACATTGACCTTCACTGATGACGTCATCTAGGCGCCATTTTGTAAAAATCAACTCATGATCATATCTTCATAACCAAAAGCTATTTCTCAATCATATTTATCATGATCAAGGTCGATATCCGTCCGGTCAATTTCAGGTAAAATAAAGCGCGCGTGCGCGTACGTCCGCGCGTTAATGCGCGCGCAAAATTTTTGAATGCTCAAAATCATCTCAAAATCATTTTACATACGTTTTAGGCCATTCTAAGCATTTTATAAAAAATCGCCCACACACACGCGCATGCGCGCGGCGCGCGCGTTTTCGCGCGTAAAACTATTACACAACATAGAATCGCCATTTTTTTCTTTCATAATATTCCACATATTTTTACAAACAAATTGATACCATGCTTGTCTCTTTATGACTATTAATAATGGAATGATCGACCGTTTAACATAAATTTCCGTGCGCGCGAGCTCTTGTAATACATAGCATATATGGGCAAAAACATGCCTATACAAGATCCATTGTAGCCCTTTAGGATGCAAGGTGACCCCAATTTTTGGGTCATATTTTGATACGGTATGAATTGGAGATATGATTTCATGTCTCATTTGACCCTCAATTAACTCATGACGTCATCATACTGGCCTCCAAACTCAAAATTTCAATTTGCATATTATGACGTCAGCATATTTACGGAAAATTGATTGTTTCTCTGTAAATATTGATCGATTGTCTTCAAAATTTTGATATGTTTTAGCTGAGACAATTCTCTACAAATAAAGTTGCCCAAATTTTCATTTTGACAAAGGCATCAGGGCGTATTTTTGCGATTAAAAAAGGCATGTCAATTTTTAACATTTTGCGTGTATTCTCTATGGGACATGAGTTTTTCTCAAAACTGGATTCTTTCGCGAGCAATATCTCTGTCGTTTAGCTTCGTTTACGCTGAACTACAAGTATGTTGTAGCTGAGACAATAAGCTATCTCAAATGTACCCTTTATTTTGTCTCAAATTTTAGTTCGACCAGCCCACCTATACTTGTTCCAAACAAGTATTACAAATCTAGTTTATTTTTCTTATTTCGACCCACTTTTTTGTTAGCAAAATAACTTTGAAATGGTTCAATCAAATGCTTTGATATTTGGCACACATATGTATAGGCATATGGACAAAACACAGTAAGGTTTTCAACCTTGACCTTGACTGATGACGTCATCTAGGCGCCATTTTGTGAAATTTTCTGAAAATAAACTCATGATCATATCTTCATAACCAAAAGGTATTTCTCATTCATATTTATCATGATCAAGGTCAATACCAGTCCGGTCAATTTCAGGTCAAAAAACGCGCGCGTGCGCGTACGTCCGCGCGTCAATGCGCGCGCAAAATTTTTAAATGCTCAAAATCGTCTCAAATTTATTTTGCATACGTTTCAGGTCATTTTAAGCATTTTATAAAAAATCGCGCGTACGAGCATGCGCGCGCGTTTTCGCGCGTAACACCATTAAAAAACATAGAATCGCCATTTTTTTTTCTTTCATGATATTTCTCATATTTTTTCAAGGAATTCGATTCCATGTTTATCTCTTTATGACCCCTATTAACAAGATGAGCGTAAATTCAAGATAAATGTCAGTGCGCGCGAGGTCTTTTAATACATAGCATATATGGGCAAAAACATGCCTATACAAAATCCGTTATAGCTCTTTGGAATGCACCGGGATCCTCAATTTTTTTTCATATTAAGATAGAGTATGAGTCGGAAATATGATTCCATGTCTCATTTGGCCATTAAGTGTATCGTGACATCATCACAATGGCCTTGGAACTCAAAATACGAATTTGCATATTATGACGTCAGCATATTTATGGAAAATTGATTGTATCTCTGTATATATTGATTGATTTTCTTCAAAATTTCAATATGTTGTAGCTAAGACAATTCTCTACAAGCGCAGTAATAACCATTTTTCATTTTGATGACGTCATCATAGTGAAAATTTTGATTAAAGGCCTCATGTCAAAAACTTCATAATTTGCGTGTTATGCCTATAGAAGGTGAATTTAGTTCACGTTATGAATCTACATGATATTGTCTTTTAAGAATTTGTAAGCAGTATGTCGCTTATTTTTGCTCTATTTTGTCTCAAATGTTAGTTGACCAGCCCACCTATACTTGTTCCAAACAAGTATTATATGTCTAGTTTATTATCAGGTGGGCTGTATCTAATACAGACCACCTTATATTTTTGTTAAAATCGCCTTTATTATTTATTTATCAGGTGGGCTGTATCTAATACAGACCACCTTATATTTTTGTTAAAATCGCCTTTATTATTTTTTTTATTTATTTATTTATTTTTCTTATTTCGACCCACTTTTTTGTTAGCAAGATAACTTGAAAATGGTTGAATGAAATACCTTGAAATTTGGCACATATATGTATAGGCATATGGAGAAAACACAGTAAGGTTTTCAACCTTGACCTTGACTGATGACGTCATCTAGGCGCCATTTTGTGAAATTTTCTGAAAATAAACTCATGATCATATCTTCATAACCAAAAGGTATTTCTCATTCATATTTATTATGATCAAGGTCGATATCAGTCCAGTCAATTTCAGGTCAAAAAATGCGCGCGTGCGCGTACGTCCGCGCGTCAATGCGCGCGCAAAATTTTTAAATGCTCAAAATCGTCTCAAATTTATTTTGCATACGTTTCAGGTCATTTTAAGCATTTTATAAAAAATCGCGCGTACGAGCATGCGCGCGCGTTTTCGCGCGTAACACCATTACAAAACATAGAATCGCCATTTTTTTTCTTTCATGATATTTCTCATATTTTGTCAAGGAATTTGATTCCATGTTTATCTCTTTATGACCATTATTAACAAGATGAGCGTAAATTAAAGATAAATGTCAGTGCGCGCGAGCTCTTGTTATACATAACATACATGGGCAAAAAAATAACTATACACAATCCATTATAGCTCTTTGGGATGCACCTAGACCCCAATTCTGTTTTAATATTTGAAAAGAGTATATGTCAGAAATATGATTTCATGTCTCATTTGGCCATGAAGTGTATCGTGACATCATCTTAATGGCCTTGGAACTCAAATTACGAATTTGCATATTATGACGTCAGCATATTTATGGAAAATTGATTGTATCTCTGTATATATTGATTGATTTTCTTCAAAATTTCAATATGTTGTAGCTAAGATAATTCTCTACAAGTTCAATGAAAACCCTTTTTCATTTTGATGACGTCATCAGAGTGAAAATTTTGATTGAAGGCCTCATGTCAGAAATTTCATAATTTGCGTGTTATGACTATAGAAGGAGAATTTCGTTCACGTAATGAATCTACATGATAGTGTTTTTTAAGAATTTTCAAGCAGTATCTCGCTTAATTTTGCTCTATTTTGTTTTCAAATTTAAGTTGACCAGCCCACCTATACTTGTTCCAAACAAGTATTATGTCTAGTTTATTATTTATTTTTCTTATTTCGACCCACTTTTTTGTTAGCAAGATAACTTTGTAATGATTCAATCAAATGCTTTGATATTTGGCACACATATGTATAGGCATATGGAAAAAACACGGTAAGGTTTTCAACCTTGACCTTGACTGATGACGTCATCTAGGCGCCATTTTGTGAAATTTTCTGAAAATCAACTCATGATCATATCTTCATAACCAAAATTCATTTCTCATTCATATTTATCATGATCAAGGTCAATATCAGTCCGGTCAATTTCAGGTCAAAAAACGCGCGCGTGCGCGTACGTCCGCGCGTCAGTGCGCGCGCAAAAATTTTAAATGCTCAAAATCGTCTCAAATTTATTTTGCATACGTTTCAGGTCATTTTAAGCATTTTATAAAAAATCGCGCGTACGAGCATGCGCGCGCGTTTTCGCGCGTAACACCATTAAAAAACATAGAATCGCCATTTTTTTTTCTTTCATGATATTTCTCATATTTTTTCAAGAAATTTGATTCCATGTTTATCTCTTTATGACTATTATTAACAAGATGAGCGTAAATTCAAGATAAATGTCAGTGCGCGCGAGGTCTTTTAATACATAGCATATATGGGCAAAAACATGCCTATACAAAATCCGTTATAGCTCTTTGGAATGCACCGGGATCCTCAATTTTTTTTCATATTAAGATAGAGTATGAGTCGGAAATTTGATTCCATGTCTCATTTGGCCATTAAGTGTATCGTGACATCATCACAATGGCCTTGGAACTCAAAATACGAATTTGCATATTATGACGTCAGCATATTTATGTAAAATGGATTGTATCTCTGTAAATATTGATCAATTTTCTTCAAAATTTCGATATGTTGTAGCTAAGACAATTCTCTACAAGCGCAGTAATAACCATTTTTCATTTTGATGACGTCATCATAGTGAAAATTTTGATTAAAGGCCTCATGTCAAAAACTTCATAATTTGCGTGTTATGCCTATAGAAGGTGAATTTAGTTCACGTTATGAATCTACATGATATTGTTTTTTAAGAATTTGTAAGCAGTATGTCGCTTATTTTTGCTCTATTTTGTCTCAAATTTTAGTTGACCAGCCCACCTATACTTGTTCCAAACAAGTATTATATGTCTAGTTTATTTTTCTTATTTTGACCCACTTTTTTGTTAGCATGATAACTTTGTAATGGTTCAATCAAATGCTTTTAAATTAAGCACACATATGTATAGGCATAAGGAAATAACGCAGTAAGGTGATCAACCTTGAACTTGACTGATGACGTCATCTAGGCGCCATTTTGTGAAATTTTCTGAAAATGAACTCATGATCATATCTTCATAACCAAAAGGTATTTCTCATTCATATTTATCATGATCAAGGTCAATATCAGTCCGGTCAATCTCAGGTCAAAAAACGCGCGCGTGCGCGTACGTCCGCGCGTCAGTGCGCGCGCAAAATTTTTAAATGCTCAAAATCGTCTCAAATTTATTTTGCATACGTTTCAGGTCATTTTAAGCATTTTATAAAAAATCGCGCGTACGAGCATGCGCGCGCGTTTTCGCGCGTAACACCATTACAAAACATAGAATCGCCATTTTTTTTCTTTCATGATATTTCTATATTTTTTCAAGGAATTTGATACCATTTTTATCTCTTTATGACCATTATTAACAAGATGAGCGTAAATTCAAGATAAATGTCAGTGCGCGCGAGCTCTTTTAATACATAGCATATATGGGCAAAAACATGCCTATACAAAATCCGTTATAGCTCTTTGGAATGCACCGGGATCCTCAATTTTTTTTCATATTTAGATAGAGTATGAGTCGGAAATATGATTCCATGTCTCATTTGGCCATTAAGTGTATCGTTACATCATCACAATGGCCTTGGAACTCAAATTACGAATTTGCATATTATGACGTCAGCATATTTATGGAAAATTGATTGTATCTCTGTATATATTGATTGATTTTCTTCAAAATTTCAATATGTTGTAGCTAAGATAATTCTCTACAAGTTCAATGAAAACCCTTTTTCATTTTGATGACGTCATCAGAGTGAAAATTTTGATTGAAGGCCTCATGTCAGAAATTTCATAATTTGCGTGTTATGACTATAGAAGGAGAATTTCGTTCACGTAATGAATCTACATGATAGTGTTTTTTAAGAATTTTCAAGCAGTATCTCGCTTAATTTTGCTCTATTTTGTTTTCAAATTTAAGTTGACCAGCCCACCTATACTTGTTCCAAACAAGTATTATGTCTAGTTTATTATTTATTTTTCTTATTTCGACCCACTTTTTTGTTAGCAAGATAACTTTGTAATGATTCAATCAAATGCTTTGATATTTGGCACACATATGTATAGGCATATGGAAAAAACACGGTAAGGTTTTCAACCTTGACCTTGACTGATGACGTCATCTAGGCGCCATTTTGTGAAATTTTCTGAAAATCAACTCATGATCATATCTTCATAACCAAAATTCATTTCTCATTCATATTTATCATGATCAAGGTCAATATCAGTCCGGTCAATTTCAGGTCAAAAAACGCGCGCGTGCGCGTACGTCCGCGCGTCAGTGCGCGCGCAAAAATTTTAAATGCTCAAAATCGTCTCAAATTTATTTTGCATACGTTTCAGGTCATTTTAAGCATTTTATAAAAAATCGCGCGTACGAGCATGCGCGCGCGTTTTCGCGCGTAACACCATTAAAAAACATAGAATCGCCATTTTTTTTTCTTTCATGATATTTCTCATATTTTTTCAAGAAATTTGATTCCATGTTTATCTCTTTATGACTATTATTAACAAGATGAGCGTAAATTCAAGATAAATGTCAGTGCGCGCGAGGTCTTTTAATACATAGCATATATGGGCAAAAACATGCCTATACAAAATCCGTTATAGCTCTTTGGAATGCACCGGGATCCTCAATTTTTTTTCATATTAGATAGAGTATGAGTCGGAAATTTGATTCCATGTCTCATTTGGCCATTAAGTGTATCGTGACATCATCACAATGGCCTTGGAACTCAAAATACGAATTTGCATATTATGACGTCAGCATATTTATGTAAAATGGATTGTATCTCTGTAAATATTGATCAATTTTCTTCAAAATTTCGATATGTTGTAGCTAAGACAATTCTCTACAAGCGCAGTAATAACCATTTTTCATTTTGATGACGTCATCATAGTGAAAATTTTGATTAAAGGCCTCATGTCAAAAACTTCATAATTTGCGTGTTATGCCTATAGAAGGTGAATTTAGTTCACGTTATGAATCTACATGATATTGTTTTTTAAGAATTTGTAAGCAGTATGTCGCTTATTTTTGCTCTATTTTGTCTCAAATTTTAGTTGACCAGCCCACCTATACTTGTTCCAAACAAGTATTATATGTCTAGTTTATTTTTCTTATTTTGACCCACTTTTTTGTTAGCATGATAACTTTGTAATGGTTCAATCAAATGCTTTTAAATTAAGCACACATATGTATAGGCATAAGGAAATAACGCAGTAAGGTGATCAACCTTGAACTTGACTGATGACGTCATCTAGGCGCCATTTTGTGAAATTTTCTGAAAATGAACTCATGATCATATCTTCATAACCAAAAGGTATTTCTCATTCATATTTATCATGATCAAGGTCAATATCAGTCCGGTCAATCTCAGGTCAAAAAACGCGCGCGTGCGCGTACGTCCGCGCGTCAGTGCGCGCGCAAAATTTTTAAATGCTCAAAATCGTCTCAAATTTATTTTGCATACGTTTCAGGTCATTTTAAGCATTTTATAAAAAATCGCGCGTACGAGCATGCGCGCGCGTTTTCGCGCGTAACACCATTACAAAACATAGAATCGCCATTTTTTTTCTTTCATGATATTTCTATATTTTTTCAAGGAATTTGATACCATTTTTATCTCTTGATGACCATTATTAACAAGATGAGCGTAAATTCAAGATAAATGTCAGTGCGCGCGAGCTCTTTTAATACATAGCATATATGGGCAAAAACATGCCTATACAAAATCCGTTATAGCTCTTTGGAATGCACCGGGATCCTCAATTTTTTTTCATATTTAGATAGAGTATGAGTCGGAAATATGATTCCATGTCTCATTTGGCCATTAAGTGTATCGTTACATCATCACAATGGCCTTGGAACTCAAAATACGAATTTGCATATTATGACGTCAGCATATTTATGTAAAATTGATTGTATCTCTGTAAATATTGATCAATTTTCTTCAAAATTTCGATATGTTGTAGCTAAGACAATTCTCTACAAGCGCAGTAATAACCATTTTTCATTTTGATGACGTCATTAGAGTGAAAATTTCGATTAAAGGCCTCATGTCAAAAATGACATAATTTGCATGTTATGCCTATAGAAGGTGATTTTAATTCACGTTATGAATCTACATGATATTGTTTTTTAAGAATTTGTAAGCAGTATGTCGCTTATTTTTGCTCTATTTTGTCTCAAATTTTAGTTGACCAGCCCACCTATACTTGTTCCAAACAAGTATTATATGTCTAGTTATTAAATATTTTTCTTATTTCTAACCACTTTTTTGTTAGCAAGATAACTTAAAAATGGCTCAATCAAATGCCTTGAAATTTGGCACACATATGTATAGGCATATGTACAAAGCACAAAAACGTTTTCAACATTGACCTTCACTGATGACGTCATCTAGGCGCCATTTTGTAAAAATCAACTCATGATCATATCTTCATAACCAAAAGCTATTTCTCAATCATATTTATCATGATCAAGGTCGATATCCGTCCGGTCAATTTCAGGTAAAATAAAGCGCGCGTGCGCGTACGTCCGCGCGTTAATGCGCGCGCAAAATTTTTGAATGCTCAAAATCATCTCAAAATCATTTTACATACGTTTTAGGCCATTCTAAGCATTTTATAAAAAATCGCCCACACACGCGCATGCGCGCGGCGCGCGCGTTTTCGCGCGTAAAACTATTACACAACATAGAATCGCCATTTTTTTCTTTCATAATATTCCACATATTTTTACAAACAAATTGATACCATGCTTGTCTCTTTATGACTATTAATAATGGAATGATCGACCGTTTAACATAAATTTCCGTGCGCGCGAGCTCTTGTAATACATAGCATATATGGGCAAAAACATGCCTATACAAGATCCATTGTAGCCCTTTAGGATGCAAGGTGACCCCAATTTTTGGGTCATATTTTGATACGGTATGAATTGGAGATATGATTTCATGTCTCATTTGACCCTCAATTAACTCATGACGTCATCATACTGGCCTCCAAACTCAAAATTTCAATTTGCATATTATGACGTCAGCATATTTACGGAAAATTGATTGTTTCTCTGTAAATATTGATCGATTGTCTTCAAAATTTTGATATGTTTTAGCTGAGACAATTCTCTACAAATAAAGTTGCCCAAATTTTCATTTTGACAAAGGCATCAGGGCGTATTTTTGCGATTAAAAAAGGCATGTCAATTTTTAACATTTTGCGTGTATTCTCTATGGGACATGAGTTTTTCTCAAAACTGGATTCTTTCGCGAGCAATATCTCTGTCGTTTAGCTTCGTTTACGCTGAACTACAAGTATGTTGTAGCTGAGACAATAAGCTATCTCAAATGTACCCTTTATTTTGTCTCAAATTTTAGTTCGACCAGCCCACCTATACTTGTTCCAAACAAGTATTACAAATCTAGTTTATTTTTCTTATTTCGACCCACTTTTTTGTTAGCAAAATAACTTTGAAATGGTTCAATCAAATGCTTTGATATTTGGCACACATATGTATAGGCATATGGACAAAACACAGTAAGGTTTTCAACCTTGACCTTGACTGATGACGTCATCTAGGCGCCATTTTGTGAAATTTTCTGAAAATAAACTCATGATCATATCTTCATAACCAAAAGGTATTTCTCATTCATATTTATCATGATCAAGGTCAATACCAGTCCGGTCAATTTCAGGTCAAAAAACGCGCGCGTGCGCGTACGTCCGCGCGTCAATGCGCGCGCAAAATTTTTAAATGCTCAAAATCGTCTCAAATTTATTTTGCATACGTTTCAGGTCATTTTAAGCATTTTATAAAAAATCGCGCGTACGAGCATGCGCGCGCGTTTTCGCGCGTAACACCATTAAAAAACATAGAATCGCCATTTTTTTTTCTTTCATGATATTTCTCATATTTTTTCAAGGAATTCGATTCCATGTTTATCTCTTTATGACCCCTATTAACAAGATGAGCGTAAATTCAAGATAAATGTCAGTGCGCGCGAGGTCTTTTAATACATAGCATATATGGGCAAAAACATGCCTATACAAAATCCGTTATAGCTCTTTGGAATGCACCGGGATCCTCAATTTTTTTTCATATTAAGATAGAGTATGAGTCGGAAATATGATTCCATGTCTCATTTGGCCATTAAGTGTATCGTGACATCATCACAATGGCCTTGGAACTCAAAATACGAATTTGCATATTATGACGTCAGCATATTTATGGAAAATTGATTGTATCTCTGTATATATTGATTGATTTTCTTCAAAATTTCAATATGTTGTAGCTAAGACAATTCTCTACAAGCGCAGTAATAACCATTTTTCATTTTGATGACGTCATCATAGTGAAAATTTTGATTAAAGGCCTCATGTCAAAAACTTCATAATTTGCGTGTTATGCCTATAGAAGGTGAATTTAGTTCACGTTATGAATCTACATGATATTGTCTTTTAAGAATTTGTAAGCAGTATGTCGCTTATTTTTGCTCTATTTTGTCTCAAATGTTAGTTGACCAGCCCACCTATACTTGTTCCAAACAAGTATTATATGTCTAGTTTATTATCAGGTGGGCTGTATCTAATACAGACCACCTTATATTTTTGTTAAAATCGCCTTTATTATTTATTTATCAGGTGGGCTGTATCTAATACAGACCACCTTATATTTTTGTTAAAATCGCCTTTATCAGGTGGGCTGTATCTAATACAGACCACCTTATATTTTTGTTAAAATCGCCTTTATTATTTATTCTTTATTATTTATTTTTCTTATTTCGACCCACTTTTTTGTTAGCAAAATAACTTTGAAATGGTTCAATCAAATGCTTTGATATTTGGCACACATATGTATAGGCATATGGACAAAACACAGTAAGGTTTTCAACCTTGACCTTGACTGATGACGTCATCTAGGCGCCATTTTGTGAAATTTTCTGAAAATAAACTCATGATCATATCTTCATAACCAAAAGGTATTTCTAATTCATATTTTTCATGATCAAGGTCAATATCAGTCCAGTCAATTTCAGGTCAAAAAACGCGCGCGTGCGCGTACGTCCGCGCGTCAATGTGCGCGCAAAATCTTTAAATGCTCAAAATCGTCTCAAATTTATTTTGCATACGTTTCAGGTCATTTTACGCATTTTATAAAAAATCGCGCGTACGAGCATGCGCGCGCGTTTTCGCGCGTAACACCATTAAAAAACATAGAATCGCCAATTTTTTTTCTTTCATGATATTTCTCATATTTTTTCAAGGAATTTGATTCCATGTTTATCTCTTTATGACCATTATTAACAAGATGAGCGTAAATTCAAGATAAATGTCAGTGCGCGCGAGGTCTTTTAATAAATAGCATATATGGGCAAAATCATGCCTATACAAAATCCGTTATAGCTCTTTGGAATGCACCGGGATCCTCAATTTTTTTTCATATTTAGATAGAGTATGAGTCGGAAATATGATTCCATGTCTCATTTGGCCATTAAGTGTATCGTGACATCATCACAATGGCCTTGGAACTCAAAATACGAATTTGCATATTATGACGTCAGCATATTTATGTAAAATTGATTGTATCTCTGTAAATATTGATCAATTTTCTTCAAAATTTCGATATGTTGTAGCTAAGACAATTCTCTACAAGCGCAGTAATAACCATTTTTCATTTTGATGACGTCATCATAGTGAAAATTTTGATTAAAGGCCTCATGTCAAAAACTTCATAATTTGCGTGTTATGCCTATAGAAGTTGAATTTAGTTCACGTTATGAATCTACATGATATTGTTTTTTAAGAATTTGTAAGCAGTATGTCGCTTATTTTTGCTCTATTTTGTCTCAAATTTTAGTTGACCAGCCCACCTATACTTGTTCCAAACAAGTATTATATGTCTAGTTATTTTTTTTATTTATTTATTTATTTTTCTTATTTCGACCCACTTTTTTGTTAGCAAGATAACTTGAAAATGGTTGAATGAAATACCTTGAAATTTGGCACATATATGTATAGGCATATGGAGAAAACACAGTAAGGTTTTCAACCTTGACCTTGACTGATGACGTCATCTAGGCGCCATTTTGTGAAATTTTCTGAAAATAAACTCATGATCATATCTTCATAACCAAAAGGTATTTCTCATTCATATTTATTATGATCAAGGTCGATATCAGTCCAGTCAATTTCAGGTCAAAAAATGCGCGCGTGCGCGTACGTCCGCGCGTCAATGCGCGCGCAAAATTTTTAAATGCTCAAAATCGTCTCAAATTTATTTTGCATACGTTTCAGGTCATTTTAAGCATTTTATAAAAAATCGCGCGTACGAGCATGCGCGCGCGTTTTCGCGCGTAACACCATTACAAAACATAGAATCGCCATTTTTTTTCTTTCATGATATTTCTCATATTTTGTCAAGGAATTTGATTCCATGTTTATCTCTTTATGACCATTATTAACAAGATGAGCGTAAATTAAAGATAAATGTCAGTGCGCGCGAGCTCTTGTTATACATAACATACATGGGCAAAAAAATAACTATACACAATCCATTATAGCTCTTTGGGATGCACCTAGACCCCAATTCTGTTTTAATATTTGAAAAGAGTATATGTCAGAAATATGATTTCATGTCTCATTTGGCCATGAAGTGTATCGTGACATCATCTTAATGGCCTTGGAACTCAAATTACGAATTTGCATATTATGACGTCAGCATATTTATGGAAAATTGATTGTATCTCTGTATATATTGATTGATTTTCTTCAAAATTTCAATATGTTGTAGCTAAGATAATTCTCTACAAGTTCAATGAAAACCCTTTTTCATTTTGATGACGTCATCAGAGTGAAAATTTTGATTGAAGGCCTCATGTCAGAAATTTCATAATTTGCGTGTTATGACTATAGAAGGAGAATTTCGTTCACGTAATGAATCTACATGATAGTGTTTTTTAAGAATTTTCAAGCAGTATCTCGCTTAATTTTGCTCTATTTTGTTTTCAAATTTAAGTTGACCAGCCCACCTATACTTGTTCCAAACAAGTATTATGTCTAGTTTATTATTTATTTTTCTTATTTCGACCCACTTTTTTGTTAGCAAGATAACTTTGTAATGATTCAATCAAATGCTTTGATATTTGGCACACATATGTATAGGCATATGGAAAAAACACGGTAAGGTTTTCAACCTTGACCTTGACTGATGACGTCATCTAGGCGCCATTTTGTGAAATTTTCTGAAAATCAACTCATGATCATATCTTCATAACCAAAATTCATTTCTCATTCATATTTATCATGATCAAGGTCAATATCAGTCCGGTCAATTTCAGGTCAAAAAACGCGCGCGTGCGCGTACGTCCGCGCGTCAGTGCGCGCGCAAAAATTTTAAATGCTCAAAATCGTCTCAAATTTATTTTGCATACGTTTCAGGTCATTTTAAGCATTTTATAAAAAATCGCGCGTACGAGCATGCGCGCGCGTTTTCGCGCGTAACACCATTAAAAAACATAGAATCGCCATTTTTTTTTCTTTCATGATATTTCTCATATTTTTTCAAGAAATTTGATTCCATGTTTATCTCTTTATGACTATTATTAACAAGATGAGCGTAAATTCAAGATAAATGTCAGTGCGCGCGAGGTCTTTTAATACATAGCATATATGGGCAAAAACATGCCTATACAAAATCCGTTATAGCTCTTTGGAATGCACCGGGATCCTCAATTTTTTTTCATATTAAGATAGAGTATGAGTCGGAAATTTGATTCCATGTCTCATTTGGCCATTAAGTGTATCGTGACATCATCACAATGGCCTTGGAACTCAAAATACGAATTTGCATATTATGACGTCAGCATATTTATGTAAAATGGATTGTATCTCTGTAAATATTGATCAATTTTCTTCAAAATTTCGATATGTTGTAGCTAAGACAATTTTCTACAAGCGCAGTAATACCTATTTTTCATTTTGATGACGTCATCATAGTGAAAATTTTGGTTAAAGGCCTCATGTCAAAAACTTCATAATTTGCGTGTTATGCCTATAGAAGGTGAATTTAGTTCACGTTATGAATCTACATGATATTGTCTTTTAAGAATTTGTAAGCAGTATGTCGCTTATTTTTGCTCTATTTTGTCTCAAATGTTAGTTGACCAGCCCACCTATACTTGTTCCAAACAAGTATTATATGTCTAGTTATTTATTTATTTTTCTTATTTCGACCCACTTTTTTGTTAGCAAAATAACTTTGAAATGGTTCAATCAAATGCTTTGATATTTGGCACACATATGTATAGGCATATGGACAAAACACAGTAAGGTTTTCAACCTTGACCTTGACTGATGACGTCATCTAGGCGCCATTTTGTGAAATTTTCTGAAAATAAACTCATGATCATATCTTCATAACCAAAAGGTATTTCTCATTCATATTTATCATGATCAAAGTCAATACCAGTCCGGTCAATTTCAGGTCAAAAAACGCGCGCGTGCGCGAACGTCCGCGCGTCAATGCGCGCGCAAAATTTTTAAATGCTCAAAATCGTCTCAAATTTATTTTGCATACGTTTCAGGTCATTTTAAGCATTTTATAAAAAATCGCGCGTACGAGCATGCGTATTTATTTATTTTTCTTATTTCGACCCACTTTTTTGTTAGCAAAATAACTTTGAAATGGTTCAATCAAATGCTTTGATATTTGGCACACATATGTATAGGCATATGGACAAAACACAGTAAGGTTTTCAACCTTGACCTTGACTGATGACGTCATCTAGGCGCCATTTTGTGAAATTTTCTGAAAATAAACTCATGATCATATCTTCATAACCAAAAGGTATTTCTCATTCATATTTATCATGATCAAAGTCAATACCAGTCCGGTCAATTTCAGGTCGAAAAACGCGCGCGTGCGCGTACGTCCGCGCGTCAATGCGCGCGCAAAATTTTTAAATGCTCAAAATCGTCTCAAATTTATTTTGCATACGTTTCAGGTCATTTTAAGCATTTTATAAAAAATCGCGCGTACGAGCATGCGCGCGCGTTTTCGCGCGTAACACCATTAAAAAACATAGAATCGCCATTTTTTTTTCTTTCATGATATTTCTCTTATTTTTTCAAGGAATTCGATTCCATGTTTATCTCTTTATGACCCCTATTAACAAGATGAGCGTAAATTCAAGATAAATGTCAGTGCGCGCGAGCTCTTTTAATACATAGCATATATGGGCAAAAACATGCCTATACAAAATCCGTTATAGCTCTTTGGAATGCACCGGGATCCTCAATTTTTTTCATATTAAGATAGAGTATGAGTCGGAAATATGATTCCATGTCTCATTTGGCCATTAAGTGTATCGTGACATCATCACAATGGCCTTGGAACTCAAAATACGAATTTGCATATTATGACGTCAGCATATTTATGTAAAATTGATTGTATCTCTGTAAATATTGATCAATTTTCTTCAAAATTTCGATATGTTGTAGCTAAGACAATTATCTACAAGCGCAGTAATAACCATTTTTCATTTTGATGACGTCATCATAGTGAAAATTTTGATTAAAGGCCTCATGTCAAAAACTTCATAATTTGCGTGTTATGCCTATAGAAGGTGAATTTAGTTCACGTTATGAATCTACATGATATTGTCTTTTAAGAATTTGTAAGCAGTATGTCGCTTATTTTTGCTCTATTTTGTCTCAAATGTTAGTTGACCAGCCCACCTATACTTGTTCCAAACAAGTATTATATGTCTAGTTATTATTTATTTATTTTTCTTATTTCGACCCACTTTTTTGTTAGCAAGATAACTTTGAAATGGTTCAATCAAATGCTTTGAAATTTGGCACACATATGTATAGGCATATAGAAAAATCAAAATAATCTTTTCAACCTTGACCTTGACTGATGACGTCATCTAGGCGCCATTTTGTAAAAATTAACTCATGATCATATCTTCATAAAGGAAAGTCATTTCTCATTCATATTTATCATGATCAAGGTCAATATCTGTCCGGTTAATTTCATGTCCTAAAACGCGCGCGTGCGCGTACGTCCGCGCGTCAATGCGCGCGCAAAATTTTTAAATGTTCAAAATCATCTCAAATTTATTTTGCATACGTTTTAGGTCATTTTAAGCATTTATTAAAAAATCGCGCACAAGTGCATGCGCGCGCGTTTTCGCGCGTAACACCATTACAAAACATATAATCGCCATTTTTTTTTCTTTTATGATATTTCTCATATTTTTTCGAGGAATTTGATACCATGTTTATCTCTTTATGACCATTAATAACAAGATGAGCGTAATTCAAGATAAATGTCCGTGCGCGCGAGCTCTTGTAATACATAGCATATATGGGCAAAAACTTGCCTATTCAAAATCCATTGTAGCTCTTTTGGATAAACCGGGACCCTCAATCTTTTTTCATATTTAGATAGAATATGAGTCGGAGATATGATTTCATGTCTCATTTGGCCATTAAATTTATCGTGACATCATCATAATGACCTTGGAACTCAAAATACGAATTTGCATATTATGACGTCAGCATATTTATGAAAATTGATTGTTTCTCTGTAAATATTGATCAATTTTCTTCCAACTTTTGATATGTTCTAGCTGAGACAATTCTCTGCAAATACAGTCGTCACAATCTTTCATTTTGACAAAGGCATCATGGCGTATTTTTGCGATTAAAGGAGGCATGTCAATTTTTCACATTTTGCGTGTATTCTCTATGGGACATGACTTTTTCTCAAAACTGGATTCTACATTCCCGTCTTTCGCGAGCAATATCTCTGTTGTTTTTGTTTTGTTTTCGCTGAGCTTTGAGTATGTTGTAGCTGAAACAATAAGCTATCATAAGTGTGCCCTTTTTTTTCTCTCGATCAGATGCCGGGATCATGCTCATATTTCACTTGCAAAGTGGGATTTGAGAATTCCATTTTTCGTTTACGTGTAATCGCTTTGGGAAATGTTTTGGTATATCGGTAACACACTTGCCTTCCGACCTCGAGATCCCTGGTTCGAGTCGGGGCGTCTCCAACAATTTTTTCTTTCCTTTTTTTAAAAATTGACCTTTCACTGTACAATCTCCTTTAATTATTAAAACACGTAGAATCGCAAATAATATAATAAACACCCCTCTCTACTTTATTAACACTATTTTCACTTGATCCATTACTTTTTGCGTGTTAGTCCTATGGGAGATGACTTTTTCTCAAATCTGGATTCTACATTTCTGTCTTTTGTGAGCAATAACGCCGTTATTTCTGCTTGGATTTTGTTGGTTTTTTTAGTATGTTGTAGCTGAGACTATATGCTATCTTAAGCATCCCTGATTTTTCAATAAGATGTCAGGATCACGCTCATGATCATGATTATCATCATTATAATCATGATCATCATTATCATCATGATCATCATTATCATAATGATGATAATCATCATCGACACCATCATCATCATCAATTTCTGCTTGGATTTTGTTGATTTTTAGTAGGTTGTAGCTGAGACTATATGCTATCTTAATCATCCCTCATTTTTTTCAATAAGAAGTCAGGATCACGCTCATGATCATGATCATGATCATCATAATTATCATTATCATCATCATCACCATTATCATCATCATCACCATGATCATCAATTTCGTTCACATCATGAATCTACATGTCATATGACCTTGTCTTTTTAGCAGTATCTCGCTTATTATTTGCTCTATTTTGCCTCAAATTTTAGTTGACCAGCCCACCTATACTTGTTCCAAACAAGTATTATATGTCTAGTTATTATGTATCAGGTTGGCTGTATCTAATACAGACCACCTTATAATTTTGTTAAAATTGCCTTTATTATTTATTATTTATCAGGTGGGCTGTATCTAATACAGCCACCTTATATTTTTGTTAAAATTGCCTTTATCAGGTGGGCTGTATCTAATACAGACCACCTTATATTTTTGTTAAAATTGCCTTTATTTATTATTCTTTATTATCAGGTGGGCTGTATCTAATACAGACCACCTTATAATGTTGTTAAAATTGCCTTTATTATTATTATTTATTTATTATCAGGTGGGCTGTATCTAATACAGACCACCTTATAATGTTAAAATTGCCTTTATTATTATTTATTTATTATTTATTTTTCTTATTTTGACCCACTTTTTTGTTAACCAGATAACTTTGAAATGGTTCAATCAAATACCTTGAAATTTAGCACACATATGTATAGGCATATGGACAAAACGCGGTAAGGTTTTCAACCTTGACCTTGACTGATGACGTCATCTAGGCGCCATTTTGTGAAATTTTCTGAAAATCAACTCATGATCATATCTTCATAACCAAAAGTTATTTCTCATTCATATTTATCATGATGAAGGTCAATATCAGTCCGGTCAATTTCAGGTCAAAAAACGCGCACATGCGCGTACGTCCGCGCGTCAGTGCGCGCGCAAAAATTCAAAATGCTCAAAATCGTCTCAAATTTTTTTTGCATACGTTTCAGGTCATTTTAAGCATTTTATAAAAAATCGCGCGTACGAGCATGCGCGCGCGTTTTCGCGCGTAACACCATTACATAACATAGAATTGCCATTTTTTTTCTTTTATTATATTTTTCATATTTTTTCGAGCAATTTGAACCATGTATATCTCTTTATGACCATTAATAACAAGATGAGCGTCAATTCAAGATAAATGTCTGTGCGCGCGAGCTCTTTTAATACATAGCATACATGGGCAAAAACATGCCTATACAAAATCCATTATATCTCTTTGGAATGAACCGTGACCTTCAATTTGTTTTCATATTTAGATAGAGTATGAGTCGGAGATATGATTTCATGTCTCATTTGGCCATTACAAATTTAATGACGTCATCGTAATGGCCTTGGGACTCAAAATACGAATTTGCATATTATGACGTCAGCATATTTATGGAAAATTGATTGTATCTCTGTAAATATTGATTGATTTTCTCTCAAATTTCGATATGTTTTAGCTAAGACAATTCTCTACAAGTTGAATATTAACCATTTTTCATTTTGATGACGTCATCAGAGTAAAAATTTTGATTAAAGGCCTCATGTCAGAAATTTCATAATTTGCGTGTTTTGACTATTGAAGGTGAATTTCGTTCACGTAATGAATCTACATGATATTGTTTTTTAAGAATTTTTAAGCAGTATCTCGCTTATTTTTGCTCTATTTTGTTTTCAAATTTTAGTTGACCAGCCCACCTATACTTGTTCCAAACAAGTATTATGTCTAGTTTATTTTTCTTATTTTGACCCACTTTTTTGTTAACCAGATAACTTTGAACTGGTTCAATCAAATACCTTGAAATTTGGCACACATATGTATGGGCATATGGACAAAACACGGTAAGGTTTTCAACCTTGACCTTGACTGATGACGTCATCTAGGCGCCATTTTGTGAAATTTTCTGAAAATTTACTCATGATCATATCTTCCTAACCAAAAGGTATTTCTCATTCATATTTATTATGATCAAGGTCAATATCAGTCCAGTCAATTTCAGGTCAAAAAACGCGCGCGTGCGCGTACGTCCGCGCGTCAATGCGCGCGCAAAATTTTTAAATGCTCAAAATCGTCTCAAATTTATTTTGCATACGTTTCAGGTCATTTTAAGCATTTTATAAAAAATCGCGCGTAAGAGCATGCGCGCGCGTTTTCGCGCGTAACACCATTAAAAAACATAGAATCGCCATTTTTTTTTCTTTCATGATATTTCTCATATTTTTTCAAGGAATTTGATTCCATGTTTATCTCTTTATGACCATTATTAACAAGATGAGCGTAAATTCAAGATAAATGTCAGTGCGCGCGAGGTCTTTTAATACATAGCATATATGGGCAAAAACATGCCTATACAAAATCCGTTATAGCTCTTTGGAATGCACCGGGATCCTCAATTTTTTTTCATATTAAGATAGAGTATGAGTCGGAAATATGATTCCATGTCTCATTTGGCCATTAAGTGTATCGTGACATCATCACAATGGCCTTGGAACTCAAAATACGAATTTGCATATTATGACGTCAGCATATTTATGTAAAATTGATTGTATCTCTGTAAATATTGATCAATTTTCTTTAAAATTTCGATATGTTGTAGCTAAGACAATTCTCTACAAGCGCAGTAATAACCTCTTTTCATTTTGATGACGTCATCATAGTAAAATTTTGATTAAAGGCCTCATGTAAAAAACTTCATAATTTGCGTGTTATGCCTATAGAAGTTGAATTTAGTTCACGTTATGAATCTACATGATATTGTTTTTTAAGAATTTGTAAGCAGTATGTCACTTATTTTTGCTCTATTTTGTCTCAAATTTTAGTTGACCAGCCCACCTATACTTGTTCCAAACAAGTATTATATGTCTAGTTTATTTTTCTTATTTTGAACCACTTTTTTGTTAACAATATTACTTTGAAATGGTTCAACCAAATATCTTGAAATTTGGCACACATATGTATAGGCATATGAACAAAGCAAGGTAAGGTTTTTAACTTTGACCTTGACTGATGACGTCATCTAGGCGCCATTTTGTGAAATTTTCTGAAAATAAACTCTTGATCATATCTTTATAACCAAAGGTTATTTCTCATTAATATTTATCATGATCAAGGTCAATATCAGTCCGGTCAATTTCAGGTAAAAATACGCGCGCATGCGCGTACGTCCGCGCGTCAGTGCGCGCGCAAAATTTTAAAATGCTCAAAATCGTCTCAAATTTATTTTGCATACGTTTCAGGTCATTTTAAGCATTTTATAAAAAATCGCGCGTCAAGCATGCGCGCGCGTTTTCGCGCGTAACACCATTACAAAACATAGAATCGCCCTTTTGTTTTTTTCATGATATTTCTCATATTTTTTCAAGGAAATTGATACCATGTTTATCTCTTTATGACCATTATTAACAAGATGAGCGTAAATTCAAGATAAATGTCAGTGCGCGCGAGCTCTTTTAATACATAGCATATATGGGCAAAAACATGCTTATACAAAATCCGTTATAGCCCTTTGGAATGCACCGGGATCCTCAATTTTTTGTCATATTTAGATAGAGTATGAGTCGGAAATATGATTCCATGTCTCATTTGGCCATTAAGTGTATCGTGACATCATCACAATGGCCTTGGAACTCAAAATACGAATTTGCATATTATGACGTCAGCATATTTATGTAAAATTGATTGTATCTCTGTAAATATTGATCAATTTTCTTCAAAATTTCGATATGTTGTAGCTAAGACAATTCTCTACAAGCGCAGTAATAACCATTTTTCATTTTGATGACGTCATCATAGTAAAAATTTTGATTAAAGGCCTCATGTCAAAAACTTCATAATTTGCGTGTTATGCCTATAGAAGGTGAATTTAGTTCACGTTATGAATCTACATGATATTGTTTTTTAAGAATTTGTAAGCAGTATGTCGCTTATTTTTGCTCTATTTTGTCTCAAATTTTAGTTGACCAGCCCACCTATACTTGTTCCAAACAAGTATTATATGTCTAGTTATTTATTTCTTTATTTTTCTTATTTTGAACCACTTTTTTGTTAGCAAGATAAATTGAAAATGGCTCAATCAAATAACTTGAAATTTGGCACACATATGGATAGGCATATGGAGAAAACACGGCAAGGTTTTCAACCTTGACCTTAACTGATGACGTCATCTAGGCGCCATTTAGTGAAATTTTCTGAACATTTACTCATGATCATATTTTTCTAACGGTAAGTCATTTTTCATTTATATTTATCATGATCAAGGTCAATATCATTCTGGTCAATTTCATGTCAAAAAACGCGCACGTGCGCGTACTTCCGCGCGTCAGTGCGCGCGCAAAATTAAAAAATGCTCAAAATCGTCTCAATTTTTTTTTGCACACGGTTTAGGCCATTTTAAGCATTTTATAAAAAATAGCGCACACGCGCATGCGCGCGCGTTTTCGCGCGTTACATCATTACACAACATAGAATCGCCATTTTTTTTTCTTTCATGATAATTTCCATATTTTTTCAAACAATTTGATACCATGCTCATCTCTTTATGACCATTAATATTAAGATGAGCGTCCATTCAAGATAAATGTCGGTGCGCGCGAGCTCTTGTAATACATAGCATATATGGGCAAAAACTTGCCTATACAAAATCTATTGTAGCTCTTTTGGATAAACCGGGACCCTCAATTTTTTTTCATATTTAGATAGAGTTTGAGTCGGAGATATGATTTCATGTCTCATTTAGCCATTAAATGTATCGTGACATCATCATAATTACCTTGGAACTCAAAATACGAATTTGCATATTATGACGTCAGCATATTTATGAAAATTGATTGTTTCTCTGTAAATATTGATCAATTTTCTTCCAACTTTTGATATGTTCTAGCTGAGACAATTCTCTGCAAATACAGTCGTCACAATCTTTCATTTTGACAAAGGCATCATGGCGTATTTTTGCGATTAAAGGAGGCATGTCAATTTTTCACATTTTGCGTGTATTCTCTATGGGACATGACTTTTTCTCAAAACTGGATTCTACATTCCCGTCTTTCGCGAGCAATATCTCTGTTGTTTTTGTTTTGTTTTCGCTGAGCTTTGAGTATGTTGTAGCTGAAACAATAAGCTATCATAAGTGTGCCCTTTTTTTTCTCTCGATCAGATGCCGGGATCATGCTCATATTTCACTTGCAAAGTGGGATTTGAGAATTCCATTTTTCGTTTACGTGTAATCGCTTTGGGAAATGTTTTGGTATATCGGTAACACACTTGCCTTCCGACCTCGAGATCCCTGGTTCGAGTCGGGGCGTCTCCAACAATTTTTTCTTTCCTTTTTTTAAAAATTGACCTTTCACTGTACAATCTCCTTTAATTATTAAAACACGTAGAATCGCAAATAATATAATAAACACCCCTCTCTACTTTATTAACACTATTTTCACTTGATCCATTACTTTTTGCGTGTTAGTCCTATGGGAGATGACTTTTTCTCAAATCTGGATTCTACATTTCTGTCTTTTGTGAGCAATAACGCCGTTATTTCTGCTTGGATTTTGTTGGTTTTTTTAGTATGTTGTAGCTGAGACTATATGCTATCTTAAGCATCCCTGATTTTTCAATAAGATGTCAGGATCACGCTCATGATCATGATTATCATCATTATAATCATGATCATCATTATCATCATGATCATCATTATCATAATGATGATAATCATCATCGACACCATCATCATCATCAATTTCTGCTTGGATTTTGTTGATTTTTAGTAGGTTGTAGCTGAGACTATATGCTATCTTAATCATCCCTCATTTTTTTCAATAAGAAGTCAGGATCACGCTCATGATCATGATCATGATCATCATAATTATCATTATCATCATCATCACCATTATCATCATCATCACCATGATCATCAATTTCGTTCACATCATGAATCTACATGTCATATGACCTTGTCTTTTTAGCAGTATCTCGCTTATTATTTGCTCTATTTTGCCTCAAATTTTAGTTGACCAGCCCACCTATACTTGTTCCAAACAAGTATTATATGTCTAGTTATTATGTATCAGGTTGGCTGTATCTAATACAGACCACCTTATAATTTTGTTAAAATTGCCTTTATTATTTATTATTTATCAGGTGGGCTGTATCTAATACAGCCACCTTATATTTTTGTTAAAATTGCCTTTATCAGGTGGGCTGTATCTAATACAGACCACCTTATATTTTTGTTAAAATTGCCTTTATTTATTATTCTTTATTATCAGGTGGGCTGTATCTAATACAGACCACCTTATAATGTTGTTAAAATTGCCTTTATTATTATTATTTATTTATTATCAGGTGGGCTGTATCTAATACAGACCACCTTATAATGTTGTTAAAATTGCCTTTATTATTATTTATTTATTATTTATTTTTCTTATTTTGACCCACTTTTTTGTTAACCAGATAACTTTGAAATGGTTCAATCAAATACCTTGAAATTTAGCACACATATGTATAGGCATATGGACAAAACGCGGTAAGGTTTTCAACCTTGACCTTGACTGATGACGTCATCTAGGCGCCATTTTGTGAAATTTTCTGAAAATCAACTCATGATCATATCTTCATAACCAAAAGTTATTTCTCATTCATATTTATCATGATGAAGGTCAATATCAGTCCGGTCAATTTCAGGTCAAAAAACGCGCACATGCGCGTACGTCCGCGCGTCAGTGCGCGCGCAAAAATTCAAAATGCTCAAAATCGTCTCAAATTTTTTTTGCATACGTTTCAGGTCATTTTAAGCATTTTATAAAAAATCGCGCGTACGAGCATGCGCGCGCGTTTTCGCGCGTAACACCATTACATAACATAGAATTGCCATTTTTTTTCTTTTATTATATTTTTCATATTTTTTCGAGCAATTTGAACCATGTATATCTCTTTATGACCATTAATAACAAGATGAGCGTCAATTCAAGATAAATGTCTGTGCGCGCGAGCTCTTTTAATACATAGCATACATGGGCAAAAACATGCCTATACAAAATCCATTATATCTCTTTGGAATGAACCGTGACCTTCAATTTGTTTTCATATTTAGATAGAGTATGAGTCGGAGATATGATTTCATGTCTCATTTGGCCATTACAAATTTAATGACGTCATCGTAATGGCCTTGGGACTCAAAATACGAATTTGCATATTATGACGTCAGCATATTTATGGAAAATTGATTGTATCTCTGTAAATATTGATTGATTTTCTCTCAAATTTCGATATGTTTTAGCTAAGACAATTCTCTACAAGTTGAATATTAACCATTTTTCATTTTGATGACGTCATCAGAGTAAAAATTTTGATTAAAGGCCTCATGTCAGAAATTTCATAATTTGCGTGTTTTGACTATTGAAGGTGAATTTCGTTCACGTAATGAATCTACATGATATTGTTTTTTAAGAATTTTTAAGCAGTATCTCGCTTATTTTTGCTCTATTTTGTTTTCAAATTTTAGTTGACCAGCCCACCTATACTTGTTCCAAACAAGTATTATGTCTAGTTTATTTTTCTTATTTTGACCCACTTTTTTGTTAACCAGATAACTTTGAACTGGTTCAATCAAATACCTTGAAATTTGGCACACATATGTATGGGCATATGGACAAAACACGGTAAGGTTTTCAACCTTGACCTTGACTGATGACGTCATCTAGGCGCCATTTTGTGAAATTTTCTGAAAATTTACTCATGATCATATCTTCCTAACCAAAAGGTATTTCTCATTCATATTTATTATGATCAAGGTCAATATCAGTCCAGTCAATTTCAGGTCAAAAAACGCGCGCGTGCGCGTACGTCCGCGCGTCAATGCGCGCGCAAAATTTTTAAATGCTCAAAATCGTCTCAAATTTATTTTGCATACGTTTCAGGTCATTTTAAGCATTTTATAAAAAATCGCGCGTAAGAGCATGCGCGCGCGTTTTCGCGCGTAACACCATTAAAAAACATAGAATCGCCATTTTTTTTTCTTTCATGATATTTCTCATATTTTTTCAAGGAATTTGATTCCATGTTTATCTCTTTATGACCATTATTAACAAGATGAGCGTAAATTCAAGATAAATGTCAGTGCGCGCGAGGTCTTTTAATACATAGCATATATGGGCAAAAACATGCCTATACAAAATCCGTTATAGCTCTTTGGAATGCACCGGGATCCTCAATTTTTTTTCATATTAAGATAGAGTATGAGTCGGAAATATGATTCCATGTCTCATTTGGCCATTAAGTGTATCGTGACATCATCACAATGGCCTTGGAACTCAAAATACGAATTTGCATATTATGACGTCAGCATATTTATGTAAAATTGATTGTATCTCTGTAAATATTGATCAATTTTCTTTAAAATTTCGATATGTTGTAGCTAAGACAATTCTCTACAAGCGCAGTAATAACCTCTTTTCATTTTGATGACGTCATCATAGTAAAATTTTGATTAAAGGCCTCATGTAAAAAACTTCATAATTTGCGTGTTATGCCTATAGAAGTTGAATTTAGTTCACGTTATGAATCTACATGATATTGTTTTTTAAGAATTTGTAAGCAGTATGTCACTTATTTTTGCTCTATTTTGTCTCAAATTTTAGTTGACCAGCCCACCTATACTTGTTCCAAACAAGTATTATATGTCTAGTTTATTTTTCTTATTTTGAACCACTTTTTTGTTAACAATATTACTTTGAAATGGTTCAACCAAATATCTTGAAATTTGGCACACATATGTATAGGCATATGAACAAAGCAAGGTAAGGTTTTTAACTTTGACCTTGACTGATGACGTCATCTAGGCGCCATTTTGTGAAATTTTCTGAAAATAAACTCTTGATCATATCTTTATAACCAAAGGTTATTTCTCATTAATATTTATCATGATCAAGGTCAATATCAGTCCGGTCAATTTCAGGTAAAAATACGCGCGCATGCGCGTACGTCCGCGCGTCAGTGCGCGCGCAAAATTTTAAAATGCTCAAAATCGTCTCAAATTTATTTTGCATACGTTTCAGGTCATTTTAAGCATTTTATAAAAAATCGCGCGTCAAGCATGCGCGCGCGTTTTCGCGCGTAACACCATTACAAAACATAGAATCGCCCTTTTGTTTTTTTCATGATATTTCTCATATTTTTTCAAGGAAATTGATACCATGTTTATCTCTTTATGACCATTATTAACAAGATGAGCGTAAATTCAAGATAAATGTCAGTGCGCGCGAGCTCTTTTAATACATAGCATATATGGGCAAAAACATGCTTATACAAAATCCGTTATAGCCCTTTGGAATGCACCGGGATCCTCAATTTTTTGTCATATTTAGATAGAGTATGAGTCGGAAATATGATTCCATGTCTCATTTGGCCATTAAGTGTATCGTGACATCATCACAATGGCCTTGGAACTCAAAATACGAATTTGCATATTATGACGTCAGCATATTTATGTAAAATTGATTGTATCTCTGTAAATATTGATCAATTTTCTTCAAAATTTCGATATGTTGTAGCTAAGACAATTCTCTACAAGCGCAGTAATAACCATTTTTCATTTTGATGACGTCATCATAGTAAAAATTTTGATTAAAGGCCTCATGTCAAAAACTTCATAATTTGCGTGTTATGCCTATAGAAGGTGAATTTAGTTCACGTTATGAATCTACATGATATTGTTTTTTAAGAATTTGTAAGCAGTATGTCGCTTATTTTTGCTCTATTTTGTCTCAAATTTTAGTTGACCAGCCCACCTATACTTGTTCCAAACAAGTATTATATGTCTAGTTATTTATTTCTTTATTTTTCTTATTTTGAACCACTTTTTTGTTAGCAAGATAAATTGAAAATGGCTCAATCAAATAACTTGAAATTTGGCACACATATGGATAGGCATATGGAGAAAACACGGCAAGGTTTTCAACCTTGACCTTAACTGATGACGTCATCTAGGCGCCATTTAGTGAAATTTTCTGAACATTTACTCATGATCATATTTTTCTAACGGTAAGTCATTTTTCATTTATATTTATCATGATCAAGGTCAATATCATTCTGGTCAATTTCATGTCAAAAAACGCGCACGTGCGCGTACTTCCGCGCGTCAGTGCGCGCGCAAAATTAAAAAATGCTCAAAATCGTCTCAATTTTTTTTTGCACACGGTTTAGGCCATTTTAAGCATTTTATAAAAAATAGCGCACACGCGCATGCGCGCGCGTTTTCGCGCGTTACATCATTACACAACATAGAATCGCCATTTTTTTTTCTTTCATGATAATTTCCATATTTTTTCAAACAATTTGATACCATGCTCATCTCTTTATGACCATTAATATTAAGATGAGCGTCCATTCAAGATAAATGTCGGTGCGCGCGAGCTCTTGTAATACATAGCATATATGGGCAAAAACTTGCCTATACAAAATCTATTGTAGCTCTTTTGGATAAACCGGGACCCTCAATTTTTTTTCATATTTAGATAGAGTTTGAGTCGGAGATATGATTTCATGTCTCATTTAGCCATTAAATGTATCGTGACATCATCATAATTACCTTGGAACTCAAAATACGAATTTGCATATTATGACGTCAGCATATTTATGAAAATTGATTGTTTCTCTGTAAATATTGATCAATTTTCTTCCAACTTTTGATATGTTCTAGCTGAGACAATTCTCTGCAAATACAGTCGTCACAATCTTTCATTTTGACAAAGGCATCATGGCGTATTTTTGCGATTAAAGGAGGCATGTCAATTTTTCACATTTTGCGTGTATTCTCTATGGGACATGACTTTTTCTCAAAACTGGATTCTACATTCCCGTCTTTCGCGAGCAATATCTCTGTTGTTTTTGTTTTGTTTTCGCTGAGCTTTGAGTATGTTGTAGCTGAAACAATAAGCTATCATAAGTGTGCCCTTTTTTTTCTCTCGATCAGATGCCGGGATCATGCTCATATTTCACTTGCAAAGTGGGATTTGAGAATTCCATTTTTCGTTTACGTGTAATCGCTTTGGGAAATGTTTTGGTATATCGGTAACACACTTGCCTTCCGACCTCGAGATCCCTGGTTCGAGTCGGGGCGTCTCCAACAATTTTTTCTTTCCTTTTTTTAAAAATTGACCTTTCACTGTACAATCTCCTTTAATTATTAAAACACGTAGAATCGCAAATAATATAATAAACACCCCTCTCTACTTTATTAACACTATTTTCACTTGATCCATTACTTTTTGCGTGTTAGTCCTATGGGAGATGACTTTTTCTCAAATCTGGATTCTACATTTCTGTCTTTTGTGAGCAATAACGCCGTTATTTCTGCTTGGATTTTGTTGGTTTTTTTAGTATGTTGTAGCTGAGACTATATGCTATCTTAAGCATCCCTGATTTTTCAATAAGATGTCAGGATCACGCTCATGATCATGATTATCATCATTATAATCATGATCATCATTATCATCATGATCATCATTATCATAATGATGATAATCATCATCGACACCATCATCATCATCAATTTCTGCTTGGATTTTGTTGATTTTTAGTAGGTTGTAGCTGAGACTATATGCTATCTTAATCATCCCTCATTTTTTTCAATAAGAAGTCAGGATCACGCTCATGATCATGATCATGATCATCATAATTATCATTATCATCATCATCACCATTATCATCATCATCACCATGATCATCAATTTCGTTCACATCATGAATCTACATGTCATATGACCTTGTCTTTTTAGCAGTATCTCGCTTATTATTTGCTCTATTTTGCCTCAAATTTTAGTTGACCAGCCCACCTATACTTGTTCCAAACAAGTATTATATGTCTAGTTATTATGTATCAGGTTGGCTGTATCTAATACAGACCACCTTATAATTTTGTTAAAATTGCCTTTATTATTTATTATTTATCAGGTGGGCTGTATCTAATACAGCCACCTTATATTTTTGTTAAAATTGCCTTTATCAGGTGGGCTGTATCTAATACAGACCACCTTATATTTTTGTTAAAATTGCCTTTATTTATTATTCTTTATTATCAGGTGGGCTGTATCTAATACAGACCACCTTATAATGTTGTTAAAATTGCCTTTATTATTATTATTTATTTATTATCAGGTGGGCTGTATCTAATACAGACCACCTTATAATGTTGTTAAAATTGCCTTTATTATTATTTATTTATTATTTATTTTTCTTATTTTGACCCACTTTTTTGTTAACCAGATAACTTTGAAATGGTTCAATCAAATACCTTGAAATTTAGCACACATATGTATAGGCATATGGACAAAACGCGGTAAGGTTTTCAACCTTGACCTTGACTGATGACGTCATCTAGGCGCCATTTTGTGAAATTTTCTGAAAATCAACTCATGATCATATCTTCATAACCAAAAGTTATTTCTCATTCATATTTATCATGATGAAGGTCAATATCAGTCCGGTCAATTTCAGGTCAAAAAACGCGCACATGCGCGTACGTCCGCGCGTCAGTGCGCGCGCAAAAATTCAAAATGCTCAAAATCGTCTCAAATTTTTTTTGCATACGTTTCAGGTCATTTTAAGCATTTTATAAAAAATCGCGCGTACGAGCATGCGCGCGCGTTTTCGCGCGTAACACCATTACATAACATAGAATTGCCATTTTTTTTCTTTTATTATATTTTTCATATTTTTTCGAGCAATTTGAGCCATGTATATCTCTTTATGACCATTAATAACAAGATGAGCGTCAATTCAAGATAAATGTCTGTGCGCGCGAGCTCTTTTAATACATAGCATACATGGGCAAAAACATGCCTATACAAAATCCATTATATCTCTTTGGAATGAACCGTGACCTTCAATTTGTTTTCATATTTAGATAGAGTATGAGTCGGAGATATGATTTCATGTCTCATTTGGCCATTACAAATATAATGACGTCATCGTAATGGCCTTGGGACTCAAAATACGAATTTGCATATTATGACGTCAGCATATTTATGGAAAATTGATTGTATCTCTGTAAATATTGATTGATTTTCTCTCAAATTTCGATATGTTTTAGCTAAGACAATTCTCTACAAGTTGAATATTAACCATTTTTCATTTTGATGACGTCATCAGAGTAAAAATTTTGATTAAAGGCCTCATGTCAGAAATTTCATAATTTGCGTGTTTTGACTATTGAAGGTGAATTTCGTTCACGTAATGAATCTACATGATATTGTTTTTTAAGAATTTTTAAGCAGTATCTCGCTTATTTTTGCTCTATTTTGTTTTCAAATTTTAGTTGACCAGCCCACCTATACTTGTTCCAAACAAGTATTATGTCTAGTTTATTTTTCTTATTTTGACCCACTTTTTTGTTAACCAGATAACTTTGAACTGGTTCAATCAAATACCTTGAAATTTGGCACACATATGTATGGGCATATGGACAAAACACGGTAAGGTTTTCAACCTTGACCTTGACTGATGACGTCATCTAGGCGCCATTTTGTGAAATTTTCTGAAAATTTACTCATGATCATATCTTCCTAACCAAAAGGTATTTCTCATTCATATTTATTATGATCAAGGTCAATATCAGTCCAGTCAATTTCAGGTCAAAAAACGCGCGCGTGCGCGTACGTCCGCGCGTCAATGCGCGCGCAAAATTTTTAAATGCTCAAAATCGTCTCAAATTTATTTTGCATACGTTTCAGGTCATTTTAAGCATTTTATAAAAAATCGCGCGTAAGAGCATGCGCGCGCGTTTTCGCGCGTAACACCATTAAAAAACATAGAATCGCCATTTTTTTTTCTTTCATGATATTTCTCATATTTTTTCAAGGAATTTGATTCCATGTTTATCTCTTTATGACCATTATTAACAAGATGAGCGTAAATTCAAGATAAATGTCAGTGCGCGCGAGCTCTTTTAATACATAGCATATATGGGCAAAAACATGCCTATACAAAATCCGTTATAGCTCTTTGGAATGCACCGGGATCCTCAATTTTTTTTCATATTAAGATAGAGTATGAGTCGGAAATATGATTCCATGTCTCATTTGGCCATTAAGTGTATCGTGACATCATCACAATGGCCTTGGAACTCAAAATACGAATTTGCATATTATGACGTCAGCATATTTATGTAAAATTGATTGTATCTCTGTAAATATTGATCAATTTTCTTTAAAATTTCGATATGTTGTAGCTAAGACAATTCTCTACAAGCGCAGTAATAACCTTTTTTCATTTTGATGACGTCATCATAGTAAAATTTTGATTAAAGGCCTCATGTAAAAAACTTCATAATTTGCGTGTTATGCCTATAGAAGTTGAATTTAGTTCACGTTATGAATCTACATGATATTGTTTTTTAAGAATTTGTAAGCAGTATGTCACTTATTTTTGCTCTATTTTGTCTCAAATTTTAGTTGACCAGCCCACCTATACTTGTTCCAAACAAGTATTATATGTCTAGTTTATTTTTCTTATTTTGAACCACTTTTTTGTTAACAATATTACTTTGAAATGGTTCAACCAAATATCTTGAAATTTGGCACACATATGTATAGGCATATGAACAAAGCAAGGTAAGGTTTTTAACTTTGACCTTGACTGATGACGTCATCTAGGCGCCATTTTGTGAAATTTTCTGAAAATAAACTCTTGATCATATCTTTATAACCAAAGGTTATTTCTCATTAATATTTATCATGATCAAGGTCAATATCAGTCCGGTCAATTTCAGGTAAAAATACGCGCGCATGCGCGTACGTCCGCGCGTCAGTGCGCGCGCAAAATTTTAAAATGCTCAAAATCGTCTCAAATTTATTTTGCATACGTTTCAGGTCATTTTACGCATTTTATAAAAAATCGCGCGTCAAGCATGCGCGCGCGTTTTCGCGCGTAACACCATTACAAAACATAGAATCGCCCTTTTGTTTTTTTCATGATATTTCTCATATTTTTTCAAGGAAATTGATACCATGTTTATCTCTTTATGACCATTATTAACAAGATGAGCGTAAATTCAAGATAAATGTCAGTGCGCGCGAGCTCTTTTAATACATAGCATATATGGGCAAAAACATGCTTATACAAAATCCGTTATAGCCCTTTGGAATGCACCGGGATCCTCAATTTTTTGTCATATTTAGATAGAGTATGAGTCGGAAATATGATTCCATGTCTCATTTGGCCATTAAGTGTATCGTGACATCATCACAATGGCCTTGGAACTCAAAATACGAATTTGCATATTATGACGTCAGCATATTTATGTAAAATTGATTGTATCTCTGTAAATATTGATCAATTTTCTTCAAAATTTCGATATGTTGTAGCTAAGACAATTCTCTACAAGCGCAGTAATAACCATTTTTCATTTTGATGACGTCATCATAGTAAAAATTTTGATTAAAGGCCTCATGTCAAAAACTTCATAATTTGCGTGTTATGCCTATAGAAGGTGAATTTAGTTCACGTTATGAATCTACATGATATTGTTTTTTAAGAATTTGTAAGCAGTATGTCGCTTATTTTTGCTCTATTTTGTCTCAAATTTTAGTTGACCAGCCCACCTATACTTGTTCCAAACAAGTATTATATGTCTAGTTATTTATTTCTTTATTTTTCTTATTTTGAACCACTTTTTTGTTAGCAAGATAAATTGAAAATGGCTCAATCAAATAACTTGAAATTTGGCACACATATGGATAGGCATATGGAGAAAACACGGCAAGGTTTTCAACCTTGACCTTAACTGATGACGTCATCTAGGCGCCATTTAGTGAAATTTTCTGAACATTTACTCATGATCATATTTTTCTAACGGTAAGTCATTTTTCATTTATATTTATCATGATCAAGGTCAATATCATTCTGGTCAATTTCATGTCAAAAAACGCGCACGTGCGCGTACTTCCGCGCGTCAGTGCGCGCGCAAAATTAAAAAATGCTCAAAATCGTCTCAATTTTTTTTTGCACACGGTTTAGGCCATTTTAAGCATTTTATAAAAAATAGCGCACACGCGCATGCGCGCGCGTTTTCGCGCGTTACATCATTACACAACATAGAATCGCCATTTTTTTTCTTTCATGATAATTTCCATATTTTTTCAAACAATTTGATACCATGCTCATCTCTTTATGACCATTAATATTAAGATGAGCGTCCATTCAAGATAAATGTCGGTGCGCGCGAGCTCTTGTAATACATAGCATATATGGGCAAAAACTTGCCTATACAAAATCTATTGTAGCTCTTTTGGATAAACCGGGACCCTCAATTTTTTTTCATATTTAGATAGAGTTTGAGTCGGAGATATGATTTCATGTCTCATTTAGCCATTAAATGTATCGTGACATCATCATAATTACCTTGGAACTAAAAAAAAAAACGAATTTGCATATTATGACGTCAGCATATTTATGTAAAATTAATTGTATCTCTGTAAATATTAATGGATTTTCTTCCAAATTTTGATATGTTCTAGCTGAGACGATTATCTGCAAAAAAAGTTTCCACAATTTTTCATTTTGACAAAGGCATCATGGCGTATTTTTGCGATTAAAGGAGGCATGTCAATTTTTCACATTTTGCGGGTATTCTCTAAGGGACATGACTTTTTCTCAAAACTCGATTCTACATTCCAGTCTTTCGCGAGCAATATCTGCGTCGTTTTAGCTTCATTTACGCTGAACTTCGAGTATGTTGTAGCTGAGACAAAAAGCTATCTCAAATGTACCCTTTATTTTGTCTCAATTTTTCGTTGGATCAGCCCACCTATACTTGTTCCAAACAAGTATTACAAATCTAGTTAAATATTTTTCTTATTTTGAACCACTTTTTTGTGAACAAAATAACTTTAAAATGGTTCAATTACATACCTTAAAATTTGGCACACATATGTATAGGCATATGAACAAAACACGGTAAGGTTTTTAACCTTGACCTTGACTGATGACGTCATCTAGGCGCCATTTTGTGAAATTTTGTGAAAATTTACTCATGATCATATTTTCATAACGGTAAGTCATTTCACATTTATATTTATCATGATCAAGGTCAATATCATTCTGGTCAATTTCATGTCAAGAAACGCGCGCGTGCGCGTACGTCCGCGCGTCAGTGCACGCGCAAAATTTAAAAATGCTCAAAATCGTCTAAAATTTATTTTGCATACGTTTTAGGTCATTCTAAGCATTTTATAAAAAATCGCGCACACATGCATGCGCGCGTGTTTTCGCGCGTAACACCATTACACAATATAGAATCGCCTTTTTTTTTTTTTTCATGATATTTCTCATATTTTTTCGAACAATTTGATACCATGTTCATCTCTTTATGACCATTTATAACAAGATGAGCGTCCATTCAAGATAAATGCCCGTGCGCGCGAGCTCTTTTAATACATAGCATATATGGGCAAAAACATGCCTATACAAAATCCATTATAGCTCTTTGGAATGCACCGAGACCCTCAATTTTTTTAAATATTTAGATAGAATATGAGTCTGAGATATGATTTCATGTCTCATTTGGCCCTTAAGTGTATCGTGACATCATCATAATGGCCTTGGAACTCAAAATACGAATTTGCATATTATGACGTCAGCATATTTATGTAAAATTGATTGTATCTCTGTAAATATTAATCAATTTTATTTCAAATTTCGATATATTGTAGCTAAGACAATCCTCTACAAGCTTGGTAACCACCATTTTTTTATTTTGATGACGTCATCATAGTGAAAATAACAATTAAAGGGCACATATCAGAAATTTCATAATTTGCGTGTTTTGCCTATAGAAGGTGAATTTCGTTCACGTCATGTATCTACATGATATTGTATTTAAAGCATTTTTAAGCAGTATCTCGCCTTTTTTTGCTCTATTTTGTCTCAAACTTTAGTTGGACCAGCCCACCTATACTTGTTCCAAACAAGTATTATATGTCTAGTCAGGTGGGCTGTATAACGTACAGACCACCTTATAATTTCGTTATAATTGCCTTTATTATTTATTTATTTATCTATTATTCTTTATTTTTCTTATTTCTAACCACTTTTTTGTGATCAAGATAACTTGGAAATGGCTGTATCAAATGCCTTAAAATTGGGCACAAATATGTATAGGCATATGTACAAAGGACAGATTTTTTTTTCAACCTTGACCTTGACTGATGACGTCATCTAGGCGCCATTTTGTAAAATTTTACGAAAATAAACTCATGATCATATCTTCATAACCAAAAGGTATTTCTCATTCATATTTATCATGATCAAGGTCACTATCCGTCCGGTCAATTGCAGGTCAATTAACGCGCGCGTGCGCCCGCGCGTCAATGCGCGCGCAAAATTTTAAAATGCTCAAAATCGTCTCAAAATCATTTTGCATACGTTTTAGGCCATTCTAAGCATTTTATAAAAAATCGCGCACAAGCGCATGCGCGCGCGTGTTCGCGCGTAAAACTATTACACAACATAGAATCGCCATTTTTTTTTCTTTCATAATATTCCACATATATTTACAAACAAATTGATACCATATTTGTCTCTTTATGACTATTAATAACGGAATGATCGACCGTTTAACATAAATCTCCGTTCGCGCGAGCTCTTGTAATACATAGCATATATGGGCAAAAACATGCCTATACAAAATCCATTGTAGCTCTTTAGGATGCAAGGTGACCCCAAATTTTTTCATATTTTAATAGAGTATGAATTGGAGATATGATTTCATGTCTTATTTGACCCTCAATTACCTCATGACGTCATCATAATTGCCTCCGAACTCAAAATTTCAATTTGCATATTATGATGTCAGCATATTTTTCGAAAATTGATTGTATCTCTGTAAATATTGATCGATTTTCTTCCAAATTGTGATATCTTCTAGCTGAGACAATTCTCTACAAAAGCATTGACTAAAATCTTTCATTTTGACAAAGGGCTCATGGCGTATTTTTGCGATTAAAGGAGGCATGTCAATTTTTCACATTTTGCGTGTATTCTCTATGTGACATGTTTTTTTCTCAAAACTGGATTCTACATTCCCGTCTTTCGCGAGCAATATATCCGTCGTTTTAGCTTCGTTTACGCTGAACTTCGAGTATGTTTTAGCTGAGACATAAGCTATCTCAAATGTGCCCTTTATTTTGTCTTAAATTTTAGTTGGACCAGCCCACCTATACTTGTTCCAAACAACTATTACAAATCTAGTTATAATTGTTATGTTAATTGGCAAAGTGTTTAATATTGTTGGTGCTTTATGTCTGAAAGAAAATAATACTAAAATAAGATTTTTCAACAACCCATCAATGATATTTATTTTTATTCCTCGTATTATATGTATGAATTACACTATTGACTGCAAGCATATTGTTTTAATAGTGAACTGGGCAAAAAACCTTGATTGTGTTTTAAACAATAAACTTGAGATGCAGTATTTATTAAATTGATACGCATCAAGAATCTTAATACTAATAAATGTATGGGCACGATTAGAAGTAAGAGAGCAAATTCTAGCCATTCTTTTGTAACAAAAAAAATAGAGTTCAATTTTGACCTGTAAGTATTTGCCCAGACGGTATTGCAATAAGTAAAATATGGTAAAATAAATGTATTGTACAGCAATATCAATATGCTAAGTTTGGTTTGAGGTAAAACTGTGCGGAGTTTTCCAGCGATAGGAATTGGGATGTGGCCTTTTCCTTATAGAATGAGGTCCTCCTAATTCCGGGTAATCCGGTAATGCATACCGCTACCTGCCGGTGCAACCTATTTGTTTAAGCTTGATCTCGTTCCTCCCTAGATGAATGCAAAAGTCAAAAATATGCAAAAGTATCACAGTTCCCCCCTCCGTTGAGCAAAAAAAGGACAATTAATCCCCACCCCTAAATATGACCCCCACCCCAACGAACATCCCAGAACAACCACCCCGAGGATAATTACCCCAACCCCTAAAAATTAATGTGCCAGGTAAAAATGTCAGAGGTAAAAATGTCAGAGGAAAAAATGTCAGAGGTAAAAATGTCAGAGGTAAAAATGTCAGAGGTAAAAATGTCAGAGGTAAAAATGTCAGAGGTACAAGCCAAAAAAATGAGTGCCGTCATAATATCTCAGCACTTTTATCACACAGAAGGTTGAGACGTACAGTTACTGCGTGGGCTAGTCTATTATATTCCTTTCTTCCATAATGTAAATTTTATAAATGGCTGTTTATTGTATTTCGTACATGTCCTGAGGATAATTCAATGAAGAAAATAAATTTTTATTAATTTTTTTTTTTTTTTGTGTAATCAGGCTTGCATTTATATGTATGAATGTCTAACATTTTTGATATTTTGAATTAGTGATGTGTTAATGTTTGTGAAACGGACCGATTTGGCCGGTGGCAGCCTACAATAACCTAGCCTGTGTAACGTTCCAGAGACGGACAAAGTCCAAACGAAGAAATTAAAATTCTCGACAAAAGTCAAGTGTTAAAGTGAGTAGTGCATTTAGTACAAATAATTACATATAATCACGAGGAATCACGAAAAGTTACATATAAGGGCTGGGCGCCCCGAGGCTCCGAGTGCTAAAGCTTTAGCACCTCATGGCGGCAAACGAAGTGAAGTAAGAATAAGAAAATCAAGAAATCGCTCCGAAAAGTAAAAACTCGCTCCGAAAACTAAAAACCCGCTCCAAAAAGTAAAAGACCGTTTAGATTCAGAAGCTCATTCCCATTTTAAACCCTCCGACAAATTTAAATAGGGACTTTTAAATTTGCACGTCGACAGCTTTGACTGCAACGTGTGGCGACATTTTAAGGCACTGCGCATGCGTTACGTCGTCTCAGTCGGCGATCGAGAATGTGTCAACCTTAATTTTCCTAAATCTAGTACATACATACATATTGATATTTATATAGCGCCTTTACATGCTCAAGGTACTAGTATGCCGCGTGCACATTAAATATACAGTTCCTCAGGTAGACAAAGGAACATCCCTTCCCTGCTATTATGTAAAAATGTGTAAAACAGGTGTCACATGCATATTCACCTGTTCTACACATTTTTACATAATAGCAGTGAAGGGATGTTCTTTTGTTGAGGGTAGAATGAGGAACTGTATATTTTGTCCTCTTTCTTTGTCCGTGATGTTCATAGTGATACTTCCTGCATGCATGTATATCGTCGAGTGCAATCTAAACGATTTCTGATTGTAGTCAACATGGGCTATAAGTACGTTGACACGCATGATCAGTCGGCGTTCCTCATCACAATACCAAGCCCGCAAGAAAGTGGAATTGTCGGAAATATGCATTTATTGGAAATTACATATAATAGTAGTCATTGCCACGCAGTTAAAATGTCCAACAATCTTCAAAAGTTAAGGAGAAGTGCGGGGGGGGGGGGGGGGGGAGGTTCATAGATATCTGATCCTATTTTGGGGGCTGTACTGACTTTTCTTTTTATTGAATGATTACACCATGGAGCGACAACTCGGCCTATACAACATGGCCAAACTTCTCGATTTTAGAAATCTGTTCCCCCAGAAGTTTGCTCAGTGTACCAGTACCATTTGTACAAAAGCATAATATATCGGTATATAAATATGGAATAAGGAAGACTAATGGGACATACATGGTTGCTACTCCGAGTTTCACGCCTTGCAAGCGATCATCAGACAACTGATAACATTCGTCAAAGTACATGATTCCTCTACAACCTTGGTACAAATACGCTCAAAATAAGACTGAACTAATACAATACAATACAATAAGACTAATACAATACCTGAATAAAATACAATAAGAATACTCATGATTAATTATAATTGTATTTTATTAGTTAAGTCTCATTTTAGGGGTATTTGTACCAAGGTTGAAGGATAATCATGTACTTTGAAGACTGCTATCAGTTGCCTGATGACTGCTTGCAAGGCGCGAAACTCGGAGTAGAACCATGTCCCATTAGTCTGCCTTCTCTGCCTAGGCATTGACCACTGTTCGGAATGATATATAGCAAAGCATATATATAAGAGGAAGGGGGAGAGCAGCCGCCGGGTCACCGTGCCCCAGAAGAAGAATACCCGGGGGTAATTGTCCTCGGCGGGGTGGGGGTGGTTGTCCTTGGGGGATAATTTTCCAGGGTGTAATATTATGGGGTTCTTGTCCTTGGGAGTTGTTTTCCTGAGGGTAATTATCCGGGGGCTGTTTGCCCAGGGGATAATTGTCCTACAACCCAATCAGAGGACTATTCTGCACGTTTCGATAATCGACAATGGGATCGACGTACCAGAGCACCAAAGCTGCCGTTATTAAAGGCTAATCGTTTCTTTGCTGTACTGTTGTAATGGAATACGTTATTTTACCTATACTTTTATCTCATAATTCTAATTCAATATTTTTTTTTTAAAGAAATTATTACTCGCCTTTTTAAAATAGAACTTTCCCAGTTGAATATTCAACTTTATTGTTGCAGCGTGCTCACTTTTGTTGGATACTGCATATAGGTCTGATGTGTGTTTGGTGGGAATGGGTGCGTGTGTGTGCATCTGTATGTGTGTAATACTGTACCTTTCCGTACACTATCAGCAAGTTGAACTAGCTCAATGCTTTTTAACTTGTTGACTAGTATCTTCCTCGCATTGCTTTCATGTACTGTATTCCACCATTCGTAAAGCATCCGATAGGTAGCTTGCATGGAGTTGCCCCGTTGGTCTTTCTCAAACTGACTTAGTTTAGCCTCAGGGAATCCTAAAGCTAGACCGACCTTCCTGAAATATGAGGGATCCGTACCGTTGGCAAGGTTATAGAGCTCGAGCTCGGTAAGACTTCCAGGGCTAAATTACAGACAACAGAATAATGATTCGTTTTATATAGCGTTTATTTGCGAGATTCTGTATCAAAAGAACTTTCATTTGATTATTCTTTGACTTGCGAATACACTGTTATGCTGTTTTATGATATTTATCATCATTGCCTATAATGCAAGCGCCCCCAACAACACTGCAAAATATTAAAAGTTATGAGAGGGCCTGTTAAACATGATGAGACTATGCAAAACTTCTACACATATTTATTTCATTCATCAATTCCAACTATTAATGTTTACAAGCAAAGTCAATGACTTTCATTAAACGTAAATTTAAACCCGATTCTGGGCTTAGGCTTTGTTCAAAATAGGGATTAACAAAGGAAGTTATTATGAGGTGTAATTGAATTATAATTCGTTTAACATGATCTTAGATCCAGAGTCAGCATTAGTAAAATACGGACTGATTGATTTAAATGTTCCTAGGTTGCTCTTTCATGCTGCTTACTTATCATTCGGACCAGGGTTTCGTTCTACGTCACCGGATCTCAATAGGAGTATGTTGGCCATGTCTGGACAGTCATTCCATTTGATTTTATCTGCCTCACCGCTGGTTGTCCCTGTTCCGAGGACCGGATAGGTCGGTGATCCATGATATTCCATTTCTTTCTGGAGGACATTTATGGACAAAAAAAAAATGTTAAAAGGATGAAAACTTTATTAGTAAACATACAAGTAGAATCACGAATGAATAATTATTATGTCTAAGAGTAAAAGGCATTTTACTCTTGATTACAGTGCAATAAACGCCAAAGCTTTAATTTCCACAGCAGTTTTAATAATCAACTCGTTCTCTAAAACCTGTTCTCATTTTAAATAGCTATTTCTTCCCCTTCAAATTACAGGTAGCTGTTCAAGAGCCCTTGTTACAAACGTGACAAAAGGAATTATCATAATATGATAATATAGTGCCTCCCACACAGAAAGCACGAACCCCCATCATTTTTGTGAACAAATTATGGGCTGAATTCCTTGCTTATCATGTTGCAAAATGTTATGATTTCAAATGATACATTGATTATAGTAATCCATACACGCTTCAATGGCAAAACAGTGTTTCGAAAATTGCATGTCAACATCCAATGTTGCCAGATTGTGCTAAAATTAAAATATGACCTGAAAGAAACAAACACTTTCAAATCTAATACGAATATTGATTTAACACGCTACTTTTAAAAATGAGAGCAAGAGTTATGCCATCATTACAAAATAAAGGATAGTGGAGATAATGCTGATGGTCCGGGTAAAACGGTTAAATGATGTACTTAAATGGATCACAATATGATTTTTTTCTCTCGAGAAGGGTACCCTTTTCAATCACAAAAGGGGCACTTTCATTGCTCAAGTGCTATTTATTGTTTTGGAGGAATATTTGAGGATGTGCGGCCCTACCCCTGTTTCTTTCATTGCATATTAGCCCACAATGGAAACGTTGCATAATCATCTTTTCAAACTTACATTTCATTTACGTAATGTTCGCATGAGATATTAACGTTTCCAAGGTTTACCAAAATGAATTTTTAAATGCAATTTTCAAAAGGATGTTTCTCAGTGAAATTTCATGCGAAAAGTGTATTATTTAAGAGCGTATTACAAAGTATAAATATATATATTTATACAGCTCACAGTTTGTTCGAAATACGTACTGTAAAGTTTTCTGTTTGTTTGTATGTTTGTATGTTGTGTTATGTGTGAGAGGAGTTTCTAGGACAAACTTTAAAAAATACCAATCATACCTTGATAGAAGGTGTTGGTTGTTCGGTGTTTCTCGTTGTATCTTGCCTGGGTTTAGGGGACAAGCCCGATGATTGGTCCTCTATCCCCCACGTTACAGAGTTTGATGTCTCCTCCTCGTCTGTTAGGATACGATCAGACTCACCCGCGAAGGCTACAGGTACATGTGAGTACGACTCTGATGTGCCAACTTCAGGTTGGTCTGTACTACTTATTTGAACAGAACTAGGGGGGTATTCATGTGACGCTAGATTAATTGTTATGTGTCTATTGTCCAATTCGTCTTCTACGCAGGGTCGGGAAACTGGAATTTGCACGGCGGTGGTATCAGGGACAGGGTTGATCTCGTTTGCCGTTGGAGAACCATTATTTTCAGCACACGAAGACTCAGAGTGAGATACATCGTTCTGACTGGGGTTCGTTACATCACATGGGAATCCTCTCTCTGTGACAGTATCAAACTCTGGACCGTCACATTGTGACCGAGTCTGACAATTAGCATAACATCTGATATTGGTGACTTCACGTGATGGCCCTTTTTGAGCGGTATTATGGTTGTCATTGTAAGATGACGCGGGTGGACGACCCGTGTCCCCTGGAGCACTATTCGCATCAAGTGAAGAGCCAGTACGAGATGAGATGTTACATTCAGGATTGTCGTTTTCTTTGGTTGGCTCAGCAACCTTGGTTTTTTTAATTAAGTTGTGAAGTTTCCTCCAAAAGTAGTTGTAGTCATATTCTTTCCTCCGACGGCGCATGAACGTGCCGATCCTGACACGCCATTCACCAAGAGACACAGGCATGGTGACATAAGGATACTGTGTTATTAAAGAGAAACAAATATCAATGCAGGGTAAATTCATGAAACGGCCAATATGACTTTGTATACAAAAAAAGTATTTAATTTGCTAAGGGATATATCTTAAAATGTCATTTAGGGAAAATGTATTCGCTTTAGATTACATAATTATTTCATCTTTAAAAGAACGTATAGTGCATGGTGCTTGATTGCAAGTGTGCACAGTTTTTATATTTTGGAAGAGTTTGGTACAATTTACCTCGAGGGAGCAAATCTGGACAAATTCCACCGCAAAAAAGAACCCTTTGAAGAGGTTCTTTATGCCTAGGTCACATTTGATCTACGGCTAGGATACGGCTGCCGTACGCCTCCGAAATTGAGAGATACTTTCGGCGGCCTCAGGGTCTCCCTAGGGCTTATCCCTATCTCTACAAACCGTACGGGTCGCCGTGGGAGTTATAACTGTTTTCATTTCAAGGTTCACCGTAGCGATTAGACGCGTAGAGCGGTTCCACGGCGACCGTACGTCGAGCGTTCGGTAGCCTTACGTTAAATGTACTCCAGGGTGGAGCGGTAGCATCAGTCTGGATGCATGGTCGCCGTATATGGTACCCCTTAGGCCACCTTGTGGGCCCCTTGCGACTACCTTGCGTCTACCTAAGTATTTGTCGACAAAGCTGCGGACACCGCAGGGACGCCTTAACCCTAATAAGGCCGGGGGGGGGGGGCATCATGCCCCCCTCCACGATTTTTCTGATTGTTCGAGAACGCATATGGGTGGCGCCCCGCCGCTCGCTGACTTTTTTCGTTTGAGTCTTGCGCAACTTTTAAAATATTTTTTTTTGAAAATCAGCCCCACGGTTACAAGGTCACGTGATCTTTTGTCTTTGCATGTCAGCTAGAAAATCTCTCATTTTCGTGATTTGTGTGCAAAACATATGGAAAAATTATTTTTCCTAATAACAGATCAAACATGGGTTATTGGATCTTGTTTAAAGTTTAGGTGGTTGTTTTGGGAGTCAAAATAGTTGAATTGTAGTTTAGAAATGAAATCACATAATATAAACAATAAAATACATAAGTTAAACAAAAACAATGAAGCACATAAGATATTAACAAAACAAGAGATAACATAAGGAATAAGCTGGTTTCTCCAATTTTTTTTTGGTATTATTATTCCAAATGGTCTAAAGAATGTATGTAGTGAAAAAGAATGCTTAAATATGAATAATATATGATTTATGGGGGAAATGTGATTTTTATGACCTTATTAGCATAAATTACCATAATTATGCAAATTTGTTTAATATGTGGAATGTTAATCCAGGGAAAACTTTGGCGGACGATGTATGAAATGGTATGTAGTTAAATAGACAGACAGAGTTATACAGAAGAGTGGCTGAGGGCCGGGGGGGGGGGGGGGGTCGGGGGTTGAGGGGAAACTGGGTGCACTGTTGTGTCGGCCTGCTTTTAAGATTTGCTACAAAGTGTAAATCATTCGAAGATTCTTTTGTGTGCACCTCACAATTATCGTCTTCAGTACCAAAATGATCGAAAGAGAGGGAGAGGGAGAGGGAGGGGGGGGGGGCAGAGACACAGGCACAGACACTCAAATGAAAGAGACGGAGTACAAAGATATGATACACCTTCCTAAAAGGTTTCCTTAATGACATTGCTTTCTCTCCTTTTTTCAATGACAAATGCTTCCTCAAGAATTTTCAAGTAAAATAGTAGAAACCAATAACAGAAATTCTAAATGCATTCTGAACAAATTCTATACTGATTATATACTAATTCTATTGTGCTTTAAGCTGATTTTGACGAACTTGACGAGTTGACTGCCATGCTGGCCTTGGTGTAAAACAACTTCCTCCAATTCTAATCTTGACCATATTCAGTTTACTTACTTACTTTGATGTTTACTTTGATGTTGAAGCGTAAAGATAAACTTATTTGCCCCTCCAGGTAATGCTATCTCTCTGGTATGGACTGTACTTAAGGGGGTGGTTGTACCAATATTTCCCAAGGATGGATTTGAACTGGTTTACAGTTGTTGCTCTGACTGCTGAGTCTGGTAAGGAATTCCAGTTGTTGCAACTTCGCACAGAGAAGGAATTTTGACGAAGCACAGATTTACACTTTGGCTTCCTTACTTTCATAGTGTGGCCTCTGGTTCTGGATTCGTGGACTAGTTGAAAAAATTTATTGATATCCACCCGGTCAATTCCTTTCATAATCTTAAAGATTTGAATCAGCTCAGCTCTCTGTCTTCGGTAAATGAGTGTCTCTAACCCGAGGGCTTTCAATCTCTCATGGTATTCTAGGTGACGAATATGTGCAAGTTGACGGGTAGCTCTTTGCTGCACTTTTTCCAGTAAGTCTTCGTCTTTCTTGAACATGGGACACCAAACCGAGTTGCAATATTCAAGAGTAGGCCGGATAATGGTCTTGTAGAGCATAAGCCATCCTTTTTCATTCAGACTTGAAAAGGATCTCTTTATGATACCCAACTTGATGTTGGCTCTTCTTGCTACATCTGCCACATGATCTGAGAATGATAGTGCAGAGTCAAAAGTTACTCCAAGGTCCTTCTCACAGTCGGATACAGGTATGTTGCTAACTTCTCCAGCATTTGCTATGGTGTAGTCACATTTCGGGTTACGCCTCCCATAATGAATGACCTTGCATTTCGAGACATTGAATTGTAATTCAGTCATCGATAAAAGTTTATGAATTAAAATATTTTTGGTCGGGGGGGGGGGAGGGGATAATTAGTTCCCTTTAAGAAAAGATCACCGTCTTAGAAAATCTTTTAGATGATTTTTGTTGTAAGGCGTTCTGATATAAAATAAATGACATGGTTAACTTCAGGGAAATCCGGCATGCCTGTAATCTTGAACAAACTATTATTTACGAATAAAGACTGAGGAGGCGATGATTATCTCAGTTTGATTATGTCTAGCTACCTGTATTTATTTTTTCCTGCAATTTGACACTTTTCCAATTACTTGCGGCTCACGAAAATAAAAATTAATTTTGATTAATATTTCAGGACATTTTGCTCCATTTCCTTTCGCTTGCCTCCTATAAAGGTACACAGTTGTGTACTGCTCGTATTATCAAACGAGTGGTAGCGAAAAGTAATTATCATTACAAAAGCATAATACCCTTTGAAAGTTGTCTGTTAGTTTGCAGCTAGGCAGGAATCTTTTGTCTACGTATCTGCAAGGAAGATCCAGTTGAGCACATGCCTGACATATTTTCTCCTGGCGGCATCGAATTCACTATGAGCACGACGGACAAAGAAAGCGGACAAAGAAAACAGTGAAGGGATTTTCCTTTGTCTACCTTAGGAATTGTATATTTTGTCCGCTTTCTTTGTTCGTCATATTCATAGTGGAAGATGGTGCAGAGGGAATGAGCTGGATATGACTCCATCTCTTAAAACTCCTTGGCTTGACATTACATTATGGCACTGATTTTTTTAAAAACTTATACCAAATATGTCCACAAATGGGTCCAAAACGAAATTATGTTTACTCATTTCAAACTTGTATTTTTAGGATCAGGACTAATCATATTTTTGAGAAATGCAAATTCTGGACCTTAATCTATCTCCTTATTTATTCACCAGATATGAATACTTTGAGTTGTTACAATTTTATTGTGAACTATAGCATATCTAATAACTGTGATATAAAACTCATTTGCTATTAACTACACGTTTAAATATATTGGGTCTTTAAGAATATGTTTCAGAGATTATTCATGCAAATTGTTGAGTTTCTATCTTGAAAAAAAAAAAGATTTTGTATCCCTTGAAAGTGAAAAATAGCTCTAAATTAGGGTTTTGACAATAACAAGTTTTTATTTCAATAGGTAAAATGCTTTTTTCTTAGGTCAAACTTATTTTATTATAACAACTGATGATATAAGGTAAATACATGCAAAAAAATTGAGAACCAGTGCATTGCCTAATAATTTTCATATGTCACACCACTGATGTTTCGGACGTTACACACTGTTAACATTATAACTTTATTCAAGTTAAAGGTAAAGACCAGTATTGGTAACGCCCCAATTTCAAAAAATGAAATGGAAGCTCTCATTACCAATCATGTGAAAGAATATGTTTTGACTAATACATGATGATACAAAATTTGCCGGGAAACCGCCTACTAATTCATATATTTGGTAAATTTGTTTCTCTCATGGTCCTGTGAGAGATATAGGGTAGTCCCATATACATCTTTCTGTGTATAGAGCTTGTAACTTTACGAAGAATGGGCCAAATTTCTTATCATTTTGATGATTCCAGAACCTTGCAGATGCTAGATGCTAGATGATCAACCTTTTCTGATCGATTCCACAACGTTTCTTTCACAATTCAATCGCATGACCATAACTGGTCTTTACCTTTAATTGCTTTTCTTTAGGTATTATTGACCTCAGTTATATTAATTGTTTGCAGAAAAATACTTCTGTAACATTTATGGAAAAAAAATTGTGCAGTTTTAATTAGTTTAGCACATACATGTATACCACGTTTGTCTTCATCGACCACTCAATTTATGTAAGGTATATTATTTATTTCAAGAACGTGTACCGGTAGTTAAAAATGCTTATGTGATCTAACAGAGTGAAATATGAAGCTAATAGCAATTGCAGTCATCAAAACTCCTTAGAAAATACACTTAGAAACATACTCTTTATTGCATGTTATGAACAACAGTGTGAAATGTATGCTATGGTTTGTTTCGGATGTTACACGATGTAAACATTTCAATGAGATCCTCAATTTCTACAAACTCTACAATATAGATGTTTAATCAGCTTGCTAATGTTCTTTGCCTTCAACTATATAGTGTGTCATTCAATAATATCACTAACATATACATGTATGTAAGCATAACATTGAAAAATCTTTTAAAAAATAAAACTATAAAAAAAAATTACCCCCAGTCATGTAAGTACGGTAATTAGAAATTAGTGAATCCTAATTTATGTACATCTCGAGAATGAGACATTTTAGATGTATTTTAAAATTGTGTATGTTTCAAGTTATGATACTACTGTAGTAACAATCATCCTTTACCAATATTTGTATTAGGAGGCTGTTTCAAACGACAAGATTTTTTAATGCTCTTAAAGAAGTATTTATTTATTTATTTAATTGATGACGGATTGATGAATGGATGGATGGATTGGTTGGTTGATAGATCTTTATTCTTGCTGTGCCGATATCACAGGTGACAAACAATATACAGTGAAGGTTCAACATGTACAGTATTTGCCGGCGATAAAGCCGCAGCGCCGCACCCCCAACTTTGACATTTCATGGAGGAAAAAAATACAACGGACAGGACAGCCCATTTATATTTCACACTAGTGTACGGTTGCGGTCCTAACATATAATTCCTAGCACTCTTAACACAGAGGCAGCCCAGCAGACATGTTGTAGGATTGATAACTACTGGCTAAATGACCAGGTTTTAATGTTAAAGCATTACAGCATTCTATATAGCATTCCCCCTACATTACATGCAAAGTAGAAGAAATCAATAAATATTCATATAGTCCCATACAAGTAAAAATCTACATCACAAAGTATTCTTGAATATTCAAACTTAAACAAAGGGTATATATTGAATATTCATAGTATATGTAAATATAAGCTTGACTGCATCAGGTGAACGTTGAAACCAATGAGAGAGAGAGATAGACAGATGAAAGGATGGTGGATGGAAAGGGTGAATGTGAATGAGGGATGACCTATTAATATGAAAGGGATGAATCATGGATATGAAGGGGAGTTTCAGAAGTTCAAAATAAATCCCTACACTAGCTCATACATTATGTATGTATGCATATATTTGAGGAAGATACTACATGTATATGTTTAGGATCATTAAATAAGGTATTACTGGTAATGCCCTTTTTTTTTATACATGTATGTACTTTCTACACAGATAACTTACAGTACGTGTACTGAGTGCCCTTTTTAAAAGGTATTTTCAAATGAAAATCCATATTTCCCATAATTTTTTAGAAAAACATTTAAATTTGCTTGATTTTATCAACTTTATATACCTGTATCATACCCGTGTCATGTACATGTACACTTGGTATTGATTAAGTGGGTGATTTGAGCTTTTGTAACCTACCAAATAGTTTAGATTGACCATACAATCTTTGGTTATATGACATAATTTGGAACAACCTCTGTAGAAATGAAAACGTGATGATTTGCAAACACATAGCAATGTAAATAGCAAGAGGAGAGGTTGAAAAATTGAAATTGGCTATTTTCACATCTATCTTTGTCCCTCATTTGAACTAGTTAAAGTATGAAAATGTCTGTTAACAGTTTAATGTAACATCCGAAACGTGCTAACAGCATACCAGAAAGTGCTGTTAAAATGGCTGAATAATTTTTATGAGTAACTTTTATTGAGATTTTTTCTGAAAAAAAACAATTAAGGATATACTTAAGCAGCCAGCAATGCCTTGCACCACAAAGTGTCGCTTCAATATTTTATGTTTTATAAGTCAATTTTGCAGAAATTTGAGATATTTTACGGAAAATTTGTTTTGTTTGCATCATATTTCTTCATATGTTTATATTTAGATCTAAATGAAATTATCAAAATAGTGTTTTTAACAGGAGTGTGCATTGTGAAATCGTAACTTGCACATATGATCGAAAATTAGTTGAAATTTGCAAACTATGTGTTAACAATCAAATAGTGTAACGTCCGAAACACCCTTAATGGCCCGAATTCACAAAGCAAGGTTTGAGCTCAGACCAGGTTTCTGCTCAAACCTCCTTTTGTTTCGCCAAACCTCCTTTTGTTATTTACAAGGTTTGTAAATAACAAAAGGAGGTTTGGCGAAACAAAAGGAGGTTTGAGCAGAAACCTGGTCTGAGCTCAAACCTTGCTTTGTGAATTCGGGCCCTTGAGTTTACAAAAAATTGTTGGATTTGAAAGACCTGATTTGTGTTTTGACTTATGTTAAGACTTATAATAACTTATTTCATAATGATTTATTCACTCCAGATACCCTAAAATATGGATTATCATCATTTATTTGGTATTTTTTGGTTTCGGACGTTACAACTGTTAACGGAAAATTGGTTTTAACTATAAAATAGTATTGTAATGATGTATTGCAAATTTCTTTTTTTTTTGGTTGGTAGCCGCCATGAATTTTTTTTTTTTTAAACAAAAGATAGGTCCTGCAGTTCATATATTTTCTGCTACTTCAAATTGAAAGTTGTTTCGGACGTTACAAAATTGTTTACGGAAAATGAGACAACTTTTTAAAATTTTTGAATATATTTCTAATATAAGCGCTACTTCAATTAAATTATATTTTCTTTTAATTTAATGACTTGGAGTAACTAATAAGCTTATTCAAACCATAAACAATCTCATTAATTGATTGTTCCGGTGGGTTCAATGAGGGTCTACATTGTTTACGGAAAATGTAACGTCCGAAACACCATTTTCAATTTACAGGAGTTAATTCAGATTACTGTTAACTTTCTTTAAGATCCACCCATGTTCATTAATCATCAATATAAAAAAAAAACATATTGCTTTTGGGTATATATTTTGTTCGGCTCCAACCAAATGGTATGTCAATACTGTTACAAAATTCCGTAAACAATTGGCTGTTCAGGGATACCTCATGCTCATAAAGCAACGCTGAAAATGTTTCGTTAAGCTATGGGAGGTTAACCTAGGTCCATGCTGCAAGAAAAAGTTGTAACTGATTTCTAATTCTTTATCTTTGTAAAGTTTCAGGCTGTTAAAGGGTCATTTAGCTATTTGGTCATAGTTAACAAAAACCAGTGCCATATGCGCAGAGGCAGCGCATTGGGGGCGATAAATGCACAAAACACATTCCTTTCCAATGATCTTTGCGCACGCGCAAATTTGGATTGGAATCGTGCGTGTGTGTTTGACTGCGAGAGAGAGAGAGAGAGAGTGCAGTAGTGATATAATATGAATATCGTATCTTTTCTATGGTAAAGACAGATTCTTCTATACACTTTCATGTGGAATAATAAACATCGGGGAAATCAAACAAAACCATGAAAAATTAGATATGATATGTAAAATTAGGAGTAGTACCCTTACACAAAAAAACTAATGGTAAATGAATGGTGTTTAAATGGTAGCATCAATGGTAAATGGTATTTCAATGCTGCGTAAATGGTGAATTCTGTCTGGTGAATGGATAATGGTAGAGTCTGTATATGGTGAATGGTGTTTCAATGGTAGAGTCCCTATGGTGAATGGTGTTTCATTGCTGGAATAGTATCGTCAATGGTGTTTCAATGGTAGAGTCTGTATGGTGAATGGTGTTTCAATGATGGAATTGTATGGTCAATGGTGTGCCGATGGTGGATTCTGTATGGTGAATGGTGTTTCAATGGTAGAGTCTGAATGGTGAATGGTGTTTCAATGGTGGAATTGTATGGTCAATGGTGTTTCAATGGTGGCGTCTGTATGGTGAATGGTATTTCAATGGTAGAGTCTGTATGGTGAATGGTGTTTCAAAGGTAGATTCTGTATGGTGAATGGTGTTTCATTGTTGGAATTGTATGGTCAATGGTGTTTCAATGGTGGAATTGTATGGTCAATGGTGTTTCAATGGTAGAGTCTGTATGGTGAATAGTGTTTCAATGGTGGAATTTTATGGTCAATGGTGTTTCAATGGTTGCGTCTGTATTGTGAATGATGTTTCAATGGTGGAATTGTATGTTCAATGGTGTTTCACTGGTGGTTACTTTGAGAAAACTAGGTGTCCTTTATACTTTGAACTACAATTTGCTCTGTGATTTCGCTTTATTTTTCGCGAATTTTTCTTCATGATCAACGTTTCAAAGTTTTTTTTTTTCTTCTTCAATTTGGAATAATTTTGGATCTGATATGTGTCTCTTTACCGTGAGTAACTGCTGTTTTGTGCCTGTGGTCCCACTCATATGACTCTGTGATGTACATTATTATACATTTGTTTAATTAACAGCCTGTTATTGTTAGTAAAGCAGCTTATAAATCATTCTATTTTATAACAAAAATTGAAATATTACAGTATTAGGGGCACACCTTTACAACTTTTATCAAGTTATTTATCTGATCGTAAACAATTATTTATTAATGAAGCTGCCCCTACAAAAAAAATGTTCAATGTATTTGGAAGTACCAATGAAAATACCACACGGATACCATTCACAAACACCATTTAAATATGATTCGGATACCATTGAGATTACACTCGCCAATGGTAGATGAATGGAACTGTTTACAGTATTGAAATTTGAATATAAAATATGCACATTTTGTAAGATTAATCTACCATTCACCAATGGCATGGTAGGCCAATGGTGGATAAACCAATGGTGGATGTTGAATGGTAGGCCAATGGTGGATGGTGAATGGTAGGCCAATGGTGAATGGAAGTTTGGCCTACCATTCACCATCCACCATTGGCCTACCATTCAACATTCACCATTGGCCTACCATTCACCAATTTGCATATTTTATATTCAAATTTCAATAGTGTAAATAGTACCATTCATCTACCATTGGTGATTATGCAAATAAGCGTCCAAAAAAATATTATTAGGTTGAATGGTATTTCACTGGTAGATGAATGGTGCCTATTCAAGCGTAGCGAGCGTGATCTGGTAAAAAAAAATGGTATCCCAATGGTATTTAAAGGTACTATGTCTCTTTTGCAGCCAACCTCAAATGCTGTAGAACTTTGCAGGAATTATGAAAATGTCATGTATGTCATATCTGTGAAATTTAAACGTTAGCAGTGTCATCATATTCAAATTATGCAAGGAAACCCGTTTACTTGCTAGACTTCACTGTCAGACACTATTGAGTGACTGACTGGCTTTTTTTCTTCTTTGGTGATAACATACATGAAAAGAGTTGTAAAGGGTACATGAGCATTTGTCTACATGAATAACCCACTTCTTGTGATGGCCAAGATTAAAGATAAACTCCAGTTCTGGTAAAAAAATAGAAAATTAATTCTCACAGAATCAAACGAAACTTACACTGAATGTTCAAGATTACAAATAAATGACATGTGCCAAACAATTTTGAAAGAAAATGTATACTGGCTGAGTAATGAGCATAGAAAGACAAGGAAATCAAGGTAGTACCAACCCCGACACCATGTGTGTTGTCCCATATATAGCTTTCTGTGTACAGTGCTTGTTACTTTACCAAGACTCGGTCAAATTTATTATAATTTTGATGACTCCAGAACCTTGCAGTGCACACCAATACTTACATGCTACATGATCAACTGTTTCTTATCCTTTCCACATCTTTTCTTTCACAATTCAATCGCATTACCAGTACTAAAGTTTGGCTTTAACTGATTGAATATTTGCGCAGCATAAAACGTATGACCATTCAGTACAATTGTCTGAAAATCAAGACTATTACTTTTGGGCTCTATAGCCCTAAAGTCGATTTGACAACTAATAGTCCTTATTTTCCCACTTGAAGATATTTTCAAGCCCCACCTTTTTTAGGGAAGTTCTAAATTAGTATTATCTTTCAAATGCAGTTGGAATTTAACTTTTTTCATTTTTTGGGTCTGAAATGGGACATAATACCTTTAAATGGTGTTTGTGAATGGTATCTGTATGGTATTTTCAGTGGTACTTCCGAATGGTATACCATTGGTATACCATTGAACATTTGTTTGTAAGGGTAACCGAGCCCCTCAAAGCATTCAATAATTTTGACTCACTCCTACGCCCTACATCACGATTAAATCTTAGTTTTATTTACTTCAAGAAAAAAATTGTGGGGGAGGAGCATAAAATATGCACATTTTGTAAGATTAATCTACCATTCACCAATGGCATGGTAGGCCAATGGTGGATAAACCAATGGTGGATGTTGAATGGTAGGCCAATGGTGGATGGTGAATGGTAGGCCGATGGTGAATGGAAGTTTGGTCTACCATTCACCATCCACCATTGGCCTACCATTCAACATTCACCATTGGCCTACCATTCACCAATTTGCATATTTTATATTCAAATTTCAATAGTGTAAATAGTACCATTCATCTACCATTGGTGATTATGCAAATAAGCGTCCAAAAAAAATATTATTAGGTTGAATGGTATTTCACTGGTAGATGAATGGTGCCTATTCAAGCGTAGCGAGCGTGATCTGGTAAAAAAAATGGTATCCCAATGGTATTTAAAGGTACTATGTCTCTTTTGCAGCCAACCTCAAATGCTGTAGAACTTTGCAGGAATTATGAATATGTCATATATGTCCTATTTGTGAAATTTAAACGTTAGCAGTGTCATCATATTCAAATTATGCAAGGAAACCCGTTTACTTGCTAGACTTCACTGTCAGACACTATTGAGTGACTGACTGGCTTTTTTTTTCTTTGGTGATAACATACATGAAAAGAGTTGTAAAGGGTACATGAGCATTTGTCTACATGAATAACCCACTTCTTGTGATGGCCAAGATTAAAGATAAACTCCAGTTCTGGTAAAAAAATAGAAAATTAATTCTCACAGAATCAAACGAAACTTACACTGAATGTTCAAGATTACAAATAAATGACATGTGCCAAACAATTTTGAAAGAAAATGTATACTGGCTGAGTAATGAGCATAGAAAGACAAGGGAGTCAAGGTAGTACCAACCCCGACACCATGTGTGTTGTCCCATATATAGCTTTCTGTGTACAGTGCTTGTTACTTTACCAAGACTCGGTCAAATTTATTATGATTTTGATGACTCCAGAACCTTGCAGTGCACACCAATACTTACATGCTACATGATCAACTGTTTCTTATCCTTTCCACATCTTTTCTTTCACAATTCAATCGCATTACCAGTACTAAAGTTTGGCTTTAACTGATTTAATATTTGCGCAGCATAAAACGTATGACCATTCAGTACAATTGTCTGAAAATCAAGACTATTACTTTTGGGCTCTATAGCCCTAAAGTCGATTTGACAACTAATAGTCCTTATTTTCCCACTTGAAGACATTTTCAAGCCACACCTTTGTTAGGGAAGTTCTAAATTAGTATTATCTTTCAAATGCAGTTGGAATTTAACTTTTTTCATTTTTTGGGTCTGAAATTGGGACATAATACCTTTAAATGGTGTTTGTAAATGGTATCTGTATTGTATTTTCAGTGGTACTTCCGAATGGTATACCATTGGTATACCATTGAACATTTGTTTGTAAGGGTAACCGAGCCCCTCAAAGCATTCAATAATTTTGACTAACTCCTACGCCCTACATCACGATTAAATCTTGGTTTTATTTACTTCAAGACAAAAATTGTGGGGGAGGAGGACTTTTGGAGCCACTTCTGCTTACATTTCTGTTATATTCGATCAAGCCATATCAATCGTGTAGATTTTAGAAAACCAACTTTAAATTACCCCAAAACCCTCTTTATTGCAAATATTCTAATGTAACAGAAGTCATTTATTAAAACTATTAAAATTGTTAATTGTTAATAATAATATAATAATAATAATAATAATAATAATGATAATAATAATATTTATTCAATAGTCATCATTGCAGCTCGAGAGCTGAATTATAAATGATTTCACAACAAACAATGTTTGAACTTAATTAATTACAAACGGCGTAAAGCTTAAACAAAATATTTCCTCAAAATAAACATGGTAGGATTATTACGTGAAAACAGAAAAAAATATGTTCATCCCAACTTAGGCTTGAATGGAGGTAGAAAAGAAGAAGTTGAGTTTTAAAATAATTCTTAGGGATATGTAAACACAGTTATTGTTGTAGATTACAAAGCAGTTCGTGGAGGTAACATATCCTGTATTGAAAGTGTGGCGCTAACAAATTGAAATCATAATACCAAACGTAAACTAGAAATGCAATCGTGTCACAACGATGTGCGTGCAATGACGCCGTGTTTCTACGTGTCAAACGAAAGAGCTTCCCTCGGACTATCCAGAGCAATTTGTACGAAGTCTTTAGCCCTTGTAATATTGGAGACAGGTAGGGCGAAAGAAAGGCCTCAATAGTGACCTTGATGGGATGGTAGTGACTATGCCTACGATGTTTGAAAGAAATTGGGATAGGGGAAAGAACCTAGAAAGGGCTCGCAAGCACTGCGTGCAAAAACCAATGGGATTAGTTGCATGTTCGTCATTGCAATCAAGATCGTTCTAGGGGTCAAAAGCGTGAACCCGATTTGCCCCATAGACAATGCGTGTAATGCATGGGCGGAAAACGTACAGGATCTGTATTATGACCGGAGTTAAATTGTTTTTTTTTCTCTATCTTTATGTCTCTTTATGGGCCGTATATGGTATTATTGGAAAGAGAATTTCATGGTTGTTATTGTAAACTAACATCCTATCGAAACATGTAATTAAAAATAGATTTAAGGGACAAAATGGCGTCTTAAATGGCCCCCTTGACTAATTTTCAAAATCCGGCGACGAGGTGCCCTGCGTATTCCATCTCGGAATGTCATTGCAAATTTTCAAGGAAAAAAAAAGGTTTAGGGGGCGAAAGGTAGTCTGAAAAAATGACGTCATGGCCGATAAGTGTTATAATCGGGCGGAATTCGTAAAGTGACCCTTGTTCAAATGCGATTTACTCACAATTTTCTGTGTAAACATATACCATACTTGGTATCATTCGAAAGGGCACTTCATTGCGGTCAGTTTGACACCATTGTCATCTGCACGCAATGTACTGCACGCATTAAAGGCGCTATTACGTAATGCATAGCAAATTCATCATTTTTGGCGATAACTTGGCGAAGAGGGCATAAACATTTACTAAACCTGGCAGGCAGTTGTCACGTATATGGATACATGTGTCTGCCAAGTTTCAACGACGTAGGTATACAGATCGCCATTTTAGAGCAAGTTGAAGTTATTTCGGAATTTTCTTGAAAATGGCAAATTTGTGACCCGGCACCACAAAACCACCAAAAAGTCGCAAAAAATTATTTTCCTGATTTCATCTGATTATGAAAGAAGAAGTTCTCCTCATTAAAATGGTATATTACTTGTCCAAATTGAAGCTTCCTAACCCTTTCAATTTAGTGAATGAAAAGAGCTGGTGAGGGAGGTTACTGGTATTAAATTGTGAGAAAGAGAGCTTTAAAGTTTGGGGCTATTCAAGCATGCGGAGCAAGCAAACCACAGGGAAATCAAAGAAGGGTGAATCAAAAGGCCATAGCAACCACTATGAAGAGATTTTCAGATTAGGCTGAAATTTGGCCTGATGGTCAAACATAGTCTGTTCATTATGTTTCTGAGGTTTCAATGTGTGGACTTAAGTCTTTCAAAAGTTATTATGTTGTAAATGTATAGAGTTGTAATTGGACAGATTAAGTGAACTGCAACATAGTGCCGAGACACCTACACTAGACAATGCCTATTCATGGTGGACCCGGAGTCTTTTTGTTCCCCCTTACATAACACTGCTTGTCACCCATCTTGTTTTGTATACATCTGGGCAATTATTTGTAACCACATTATCAGGAATTCTCTCGTCGCTGTCTTGCCCGAAATGTTCAGTAAGCAAAGCTGTAAGGTTGGCCTGATCCCCCGCAGCTAGCCCCCGCATCATCGCTTCTTTGACCGCCCGAGCTACCCGGGCATCTGCGTTGGTGCACCCCGGTACCATCCCACGGCTCTGGCATTGTAACGACGTTGTAGACTTTTTCGCAACTTGTCACTCTCAAATGTATAAAATATAATAATGTTCTTACTCTTGATCAACAAATTCTGAATATGTGATGTACAATCAAGCTACTCGAAGTCGTTAACGGAGAATATAAGACGAACGCAAATCTGGAACTCGGATGTGAAAGCGGATACAAACAAAATGGCGCGCCGCACTGATTGCTATAACGGACCAATCACAGCCCGCTTAGCACGACCCGTTAGCAACGACCGACCATTTCCGGACTACGATAATTTCGCTCGGGAAAAGTGATCAAATTTTGGAAGAGACCGAAGGCTGTGCGAAAAAAAACTGGTCTAGAAAAACCGTTTAAAACACATCTTCTACTATGTTTTAGACTTCCAAATTTTGATACTAGGTACAGAAAAGACCACTCTTTCAGAAAATGCAAAAAAACAAAAATCTATTTTTTTCACCTAAATTGACATTTTAGCTGATTACGGAGAATCGCTGGTTGCGACTTTTTGTTGGTTTTGTGGTGCCGGGTCACATTTGGAGGGCAATTTTCGCAAATTTGGTCAGTGATAGGGTATATAATTTTGTATATGGCTGGAAAGGGCATATCCTCAAGTATCTAAATCCAAGAAAGGGTACGGGTCTGCCAAGCCATAGTGGAGATACGGCCACAGAGAGAAAGCCAATTTCCAGAACTTTAGAGGGCGCTATTTATGTTTTGCAAAGCAATTGGAGCGTGAAATTAAACATGGCTATCAGCAATTATGAGACAAACATACTGTGAGATTTTAATACAAAACGGACATTATATGAGAAAGTTATGGCAGTTTTAGATTATTTAGGGGTCCATTTCTCAAGAATTTTAAAGATTTTTGACGGAGTCGGTTTCAGATTTGAATTTTGAGTACGAAGATGGCATTTTGAAGGTCAAGTTATACATCGCAGATGAAAGAACATCTCTCAGACTATCTAGAGGAATTTGTTAGAAATTTTTAGGATCCAGGATAGTGTAGATAGGAAGGAAGATAGAAAGGCCTTCAAATGGACCAGAAACGGACAAAATGGCGCCTGGACGGTCATGCATGAGAGATTTCGAAAATCGAAGAATGTAGTAACATGGATGAGATGCTAGAGATGATGCCTACGAAATTTGAAAGGAAAAGGACTTGAGAAAAGTACCTTACTAGGAATCACAAACACTACGTGCAAAATAAATGGGATTTCTGGACGATAAGGATAAGGAAAAGGAGAATACTAGAAATGCAATCGTGTCACAACGATGTGCGTGCAATGACGCCATGTTTCTACGTGTCTAACGAAAGAGCTTCTCTCGCCCTATCCAGAGCAATTTGTACGAAGTATGTAGCTTCTGTGATATTGGAGATAGGTAGGGCGAAAGAAAGGCATCAACAGTGACCTTGATGGGATGGTAGTGACTATGCCTACGAAGTTTGAAAGAAATTGGGATAGGGGAAAGGACGTAGAAAGGGCTCGCAAGCACTGCGTGCAAAAAACCAAGGGGATTTGGTGCATGTTCGTCATTGCAATCAAGATCGTTCTGGGGGTCAAAAGCCTGAACCCGATATGCCCAATAGACAATGCGTGTAATGCATGAGCGGAAAACGTACAGGATCTGTATTATGACCGGAGTTAAATTGTTTTTTCTCTCTCTCTTAATGTCTCTTTATGGGCCGTATTTGGTATCATTAGAAAGAGAATTTCATGATTGTTATTGTAAACCACTCTCTTTTTTTCTATGATAATCCTATCGAAACACGTGATGTAAAATAGATTTATAGGACAAAATGGCGTCTTAAATGTCCCCATTGACCAATTTTAAAAATCCGACCATGAGGTGCCCTGCGTATTGGAACTCGGCATGTCACTGCAAATTTTCAAGGAAAAAAAAGGACGTTTAAGGGGCGAAAAGCAGTCTGAAAAAATGACGTCTTACCCGATACGTGTTAGATTCGGGCGGAAACTCGGCGGAATTCGTATAGTGACCTTTGTTCAAATGCGATTTATTCACAATTTTCTGTGTGAACATATACTATACTTGGTATCATTCGAAAGGGCACTTCATTGCGGTCAGTTTGACACCACTGTTATCTGCGCACAATGTATTGCACGCATTAAACGCGCTATTACGTAATGCATAGTAAATTCATCATTTTTGGCGATAACTTTGCGCTGACATATTCGAATTTTACCACACTTAGCAAACAGTTGTTACGTATATGGATACATATGTCTGCAAAGTTCCATTGATGTAGGTATAAGGATCGCCATTTTAGAGCAAGTTGAAGTTACTTTGGAATTTTCTTGAAAATGGCGAATTTGGAGGGCATTTTTCTGAAAGTCGGTCAGTGTTAGGGTAAATAATTTTGTATATGGCTGGAAAGGGCATATCTTCAAGTATCTAAATCCAAAAAAGGGTACGGGTTTGCCAAGCCATTATGGAGATACGGCCACAGAGAGAAAGCCAATTCCCAGAACTTTAGAGGGCGCTATTTATGTTTTTCAAAGCCATTGGGGCGTGAAATTTGGCATGGCTATGTGCAATTATGAGATAAAGATACTGTGTGATTTAAATACAAAACGGGATTTATATGAGAAAGTTATGGCAGTTTTAGATTATTTAGGGGTCAATTTTCAAGAATTTGAGAGATTGTTGACGGACACGGTTTCAGATTTGAATTTTGAGTATAAAGATGGCATTTTTATGGGCAAGTTATTCATCGCAGATTAAAGAACATCTCTTAGACTATCTATGGGAATTTGTTAGAAGTTTGTAGGATCTAGGATAGTGGAGATAGGAAGGAAGATAGCAAGGCCTTAAAATGGACCAGAAATGGACAAAATGGCGCCTGGACGTTTACGCATGAGTGATTTTAGAAAACGAAAAAATAGGTGACCTAGATTGGATATCAGAGATGATGCCTACGAAATTTGAAAGGAAAAGGACTTGAGAAAAGGACCTAACTAGGAATAACAAGTACTACGTGCAAAACGAAAGTGATTTCCGGACGATAAGGAATATACTAAGGAGAATACTAGAAATGCAATCGTGTCAGAACGATGTGCGTGCAATGACGCCGTGTTTCTACGTGTCAAACGAAAGAGCTTCTCTCGGACTATCCAGAGCAATTTGCACGAAGTCTGTAGCTTCTGTGATATTGGAGATAGGTAGGGCGAAAGAAAGGCATCAACAGTGACCTTGATGGGATGGTAGTGACTATGCCTACGAAGTTTGAAAGAAATTGGGATAGGGGAAAGGACGTAGAAAGGGCTCGCAAGCACTGCGTGCAAAAAACCAAGGGGATTTGGTGCATGTTCGTCATTGCAATCAAGTTCGTTCTGGGGGCCAAAAGCGTGAACCCGATATGCCCCATAGACAATGCGTGTAATGAATGGGCGGAAAACGTGCAGGATCTGTATTATGGCCGGAGTTAAATTGTTTTTTCTCTCTCTCTTTACGTCTCTTTATGGGCCGTATTTGGTATCATTAGAAAGAGAATTTTATGGTTGTTATTGTAAATCACTCTCTTTTTTTCTATGATAATCCTATCGAAACACGTGATGTAAAATAGATGTATAGGACAAAATGGCGTCTTAAATGGCCCCCTTGACCAATTTCAAAAATCCGGCCATGAGGTGCCCTGCGTATTGAAACTCGGCATGTCACTGCAAATTTTCAAGGAAAAAAAAGGACGTTTAAGGGGCGAAAAGCAGTCTGAAAAAATGACGTCATAGCCGAAACGTGTTAGGTTCGGGCGGAAACTCGGCGGAATTCGTGTAGTGATCTTTGTTCAAATGCGATTTACTCACAATTTTCTGTGTGAACATATATAATACTTGGTATCATCCCAAAGGGCACTTCATTGCGGTCAGTTTGACACCATTGTTAACTGCGCGCAATGTATTGCGCGCATTGAACGCGCTATTACGTAATGCATAGTAAATTCATCATTTTTGGCGATAACTTTGCGCTGACATATTCGAATTTTACTAAACTTCGTAAACAGTTGTCACGTATATGGATACATATGTCTGCAAAGTTTCATTGATGTAGGTATAACGATCGCCATTTTTAGAGCAAGTTGAAGTTATTTCTCAATTTTCTTGAAAATGGCGAATTTGGAGGGCAATTTTCTCAAATTTGGTCAGTGATAGGGTATATAATTTTGGATATGGCTGGAAAGGGCATATCTTCAAGTATCTAAATCCAAAAAAAGGGTACGGGTTTGCCAAGCCATTATGGAGATACGGCCACAGAGAGAAAGCCAATTCCCAGAACTTTAGAGGGCGCTATTTATGTTGTGCAAAGCCATTGGAGCGTGAAGTTTGGCATGGCTATGTGCAATTATGAGATACAGATACTGTGAGATTTAAATACAAAACGGAATTTATATGAGAAAGTTATGGCAGTTTTAGATTATTTTATTTGATTTGATTTGATTTTATTCAGACAATATAAAAATATATACATGTCTTGGGTTACAAAACAAGGTTTAGAAAAACCCATACAAGTTTGCATCCCAGATAAGGACAGTAAAATGGCATACATAATTACACAGTAAATACTAATACATAAAATATCGAAGTATGACATAGGTTATAGTTCAATATAAATACAACAACAGAAATACAAGTTAGAAATTGCAGGACACTTCTATTTTAAAAATCTAGATTGAGATGTTTTACCAGAGCCGATTTAAAGGTATTTAGCGATTGACTGTTTACTACTGTTTGTGGGAGTTGATTCCATTCATTAATTGTTTGGGGATAAAAGGATTTCATATAATAGTCTGTTCTGGCATATGGAACGTGCATCTTAAAAGTATTATCATTTCTTCCTATTCTGTTCGCTCGTGTGCACCTATTTACTTCTCCTACATTAATCAAGTTATTTACAATCTTATAGTAAAAAACAAGTCTATGGTACTTTCGTCTATTTTCTAATAAATTCATTTTGACATTTTTTAATAACACGTTATAACTCGTAGACCAATCCTTACACATCATCCTTACGTAACGTTTTTGAATACGTTCAATCCTCTCTTTGTGTGTGTTTCTATAGGGATCCCATGCTGTACAACAATATTCTAAACGTGAGCGAATTAGTGATTCAAAAAGACTTTTTAAAATAGACTTTGGACAATTAACAAAATTCCGTCTTATAATTCCCATGATCCTGTTACATTTTGTATATAAGTCAGTGCAATGGTCGTTCCAGTTTAAAGAATTAAGGGACCATTTTTCAAGAACTTGAGAGATTTTTGACGGAGTCGGTTTTAGATTTGAATTTCGAGTATGAAGATGGCATTTTGAAGGTCAAGTCACTTGTCGCAGATGAAAGAACATCTCTCAGACTATCTAGAGGAATTTGTTAGAAGTTTGTAGGATCTAGGAATAGGATAGTGGAGATAGGAAGGAAGATATAAAGGCCTTAAAATGGACCAGAAACGGACAAAATGGCGCCTGGACGATCATGCATGAGTGATTTCGAAAATCGAAAAAATAGGTGACCTTGATGAGATGCTAGAGATGATGCCTACGAAATTTGAAAGGAAAAGGATTTGAGGAAAGTACCTAACCAGGAATAACAAGCACTACGTGCAAAACGAATGGGATTTTTGGACGATAAGGAAAAGGAGAATATTAATGGGGCATAATGTGAACGAAAACAAGGCAATGACGAAGGTCGTCATTGCAACAAAGAAGCGTCAAAGGTGACCATTAGTTGTAACGCTTTGAGCCATAGCAAAATAAGGTTACATGAAAAGATTGTGTATGTTTTGCATCTTTCTCTCTCGCTCTCCTCTCTCTTGTTCTGTTTCCCTTCCCCTCTCCCTTTTTCCGCCCGCTCTCCTTCTCTTGCTCTGTCTCTACACACATATATATATATCTCTACTCGTTCACCCTTTCCCTATCTCCGTCTCCCTATCCCTCTCTTGCTCTCCCTGCCTCTTCTTCTCATGCTCTACTCCCCTGCCCCTGCCTCTCTCTCTTGATCTCGCTTCATTATCATTTCATTTACGTCTTAAACTCGTGTTACGCTCGTTTCATGACCGTTTAACCGATGTTTCTTTCATTTCCGTGTTTGCGGAATAATAATTGTCCACACCTTCATCAAAAAGACCCAGTTCACTTCCTACAATTTAAAGTTTGCTGTTCTTACTTTCGTATTTTGAAGGTCGGAAGAAAGTTCACCCCTCGAGTGGCCGTTCTTTGATGTATATACTTCGCCTAAAGAAGAACTATTCGACAATGTACTGGTGATTTGTGCAAATCAAGATGGCGTCTAAATATATACAATCCAAATTAAACCGAACCTGACACCACGAATGCCTTTACAAAGCCAACGACACTTGCCCCGAATGCTTGCGTAGCGTGATAAATAGGCAGATAGAGGGACAAAATATGAACCATTGTTAACTGCATGATGCAGATCTATGGGCAACAGATAAGCCCCGCTGCACTTTGTAAATAGATCGACATGAAATAGGCGGATAATATTTCAGCATTACACATAAGGAATGTATTGGCTTCATTCACAAGACCAGTCAAAGCGGAGAGGGGTTTGTATAGGTGTGCGTGTTTGTGTGCGTGTGTGTGTGTGTGTCCTATCCTCTCTCTTGCTCTGTTGCTTCCCCTTTCATGTTCTGCCCTTTCTCCTTCTCTGCATCTCTCTCTCTCTCTCTCTCTCTTTCTATCTCTATTTACTCTTTCAACCTTTCTCTCTGTCTCCCCTACTTCTCTTGCTTTGTCTCTGTCTCTGCCTCTCTATCTTGAATTTGTTCTATATATCAATCCAGACAGTTAAGTTTGGAAAGTTCTTTAAAAGCCTGTCTTATGTCTTTTTTTCATGGAAAAATTGTTGTCGCACAGTGACACCTTCAAGAAAACCATAAATATCTTTGTGGCTTGAGAATTTTTTCAGGATATTTTTCATGTTAGAGGGTTAGTGCAGTAGAAGGAATATATTAACCCTTCCTCTTCCTCATTATAAATTCCCATATGAATATCAATAAAGGTTGCACGAGTCTACAGCATAGGAGGTGCCCTAGTTAATGTTTACCCCTCCCTACCTTATCAATTTCAGATAATATATTCAAATGCGTATATTATTCAATAAGCTGTGAAGCGGTGCTCAATTTTTACTCTTACAAGTCTAGACTGTGCCTCCCGACAATGGAGGCGATAGAGCGCCATCTATTGTGTAGCTCAGCAAAATTTGATAAGCAATATCGTTCTTCTTTAAGCGAAGTTTATACATCAAAAAACTTTCATTGGAAAGAGACACACTTTCAATTCATTTAAGGACATGGGAAGCTTTGGAAAGTTTAGAATAAATGTTTTCTGTTTTTAATTTTCTCAATATACAACTTCCAGACCCTCCTCTCTTCTCTACCTTTGCTTTAATTTATTTAATTTATTTTCTTTTTATTTTTCTTTTTCTTTTGTTTGTTTGTTCGTTCTATGTTGGTGTGTGTTTTGTATACTGTTGTACTTGTTATGTGTTTAAATGTTGTGTGGGGCAGGGGGTAGTAGGTGTTTTCTAGCTCTTTCTCTTTTTATATTTATAATATTTTTGTCTCTAAAGGAAATTTAAGAGGCAAACAGAATATTGTGGAAAAGAAATCATTTGAGATTTACAATCAAACTGGTCGAGAAATAGTACAAACTTTATTTGCGATTTTTAATTTTTTTTTTGGTGAAAATATAATTTTGTTTATGTGAATATTTTTCATCTGTAAATGTGTAACTTTATTTGGAACCTTGTATGTAAATGTAAAAGTTCATTTGCAAATTAATAATAATAATAATTACAGTGCTTATATAGCGCCTAACATTTACTTTGTCAGAAGTCTCTAAGCGCTCTACAATAATGCAGCATAATTACCCTGGCTTTAGCAGTGCAGCTGTTACGCGCGCTGCGTTTCAAGGAATAAATTCCTACCAGGTACCCATTTACTTCACCTGGGTGGAGTGTGGCAAATGTAGATCAATGTCTTGCCAAAGGACATTAGTGCAGCGGCGGGACTCGAACCGCGGACCTTGTGATCGACAGTCCGGTGACGTATCCACTCGACCACAACACCTCTAATTAAGACCTATGTTAAAATCATTTTGTTAGTTTGTATACAATGTTATAAATTATGTACAATTTTTCTTTATGAGAGGAATGAAGAACAACCTATGAAAACAAAAAAAAGTTACGTTTCTTTATCTCTCTTGTTCTAAAGATTGGTTATATTCTTTATCATCATTCCCCCTCTCTCTCTCTCTCTTTCATACTCGTTGCATGTTAACGGATGTGATCAGGGCCTGGCGTATCTAGTCTGCAAGCACAAACCCTGGTTAGTCGTAAAAGAGAGTCTGCACTATAAGAGTACCATTGATAGGCCGTGTACTTTAGCTGCTCCTGACAAAACCAGTAGCGAGCTGGGCTAGGCTTCTATTAAGGCACAATGATTTTTTGATAAAGTGTCAAATTAGGGTCTGTGCTTGCAGACTAGGCCGTATCCATCATTAAGGAGTTTTAGATTTGCACGTCGACAAAGTGGACTGCTACGTGAGACGTCCTTTTAAGCCACCATCAGTACCTTAAAAGGAAGTCACAGTGCCTTAAAAAGGACGTCACTCGTAGCAGTCCACTATGTCGACTTGCAAATCTAAAAGTCCCTATTTTAAAAGGAAGGAGCCGCTGCTCCGTCTAGGAGAAATTTTGTCTCATGTTCTAGGTAAAATGAAATAGATGTAAAGGCTCACACACACACACTCTCTCTCTCTCTCTTTCTCTCTCTCTCCCCGTCTCTCTTTCCCTCTCTTCATTTCTTTAAAAAAACTCTACTAAATGGTCCAAATTAGAGGGGGCAGATGGACAAGGCTGGGAGGGGATATATTCCTTGCCCCTTAAGAGTGGGACAATTTAGCATTTAAAAGTTAAACGGACACACAAGCAAACTCTTTTTGGCTCTTTTCTCATATTACTTCGAGTTTTCACTCCTATCTCCATGTATTTTTTCCCCCTGAAATAGACCTACACCTCATCAAAAACGCAGATCAGATCACCCCAACGCATAGTTCGATTATCGTTTAATGCACCTATTACAAAAGACTTATCATGTTGTCCACACGATAATACTGATTTACATATTAATAACATAATCTTTGAAGGACGTTTTTAGAGTAATATATCTCCTTATAATATTGTCTCATGTTCTTTTCTCTTTATCTCTCCCCTCACATTCACCTCTTTCTTGCAAATGGATTTATTTATTTATTTATTTATTAATTATTATTATTATTATTTTTTAATTTTTAATGGGGGGGGGGGTGTACCCTCTGCCATAGCTTCACCAGTGTTTCGCTCTTTCCCTTTACATTACTTTCAAAGTAATCAATCACTCATACAGTGATCGATCAAGTACTTAGATAAGGAATTAGCAATAATAGCCTATCAGATAAAATTATACGTCAGTTTTACGTCATTATCGAACATAACCTCTTCATATAGCGCTTGGATATTTATAATACCTGTTTCTATTCTATCAATGAAGTATTCAACATAAATTCGTTTGCAGTTTACAACATGGTATCATGGGAACATTGCCACGCAGCCAGAAGTTATGTTATAGTGATCCCCTGTCCTGATCAATATTCCTATCCTTTTATGGCGCTAAATAAGAGAATCTCCTGATCAAAGGCATGGGTAGGAACGATGATTCCCCTCTCAATTAGTACCAGAAGTATGTACTACATAGAAGGAAAATGAGACTACATGCATTTCATGTATCATGATGACGATGCTAATGCATAATAGTAATAACAATAATAATAGTAACGAAAATAATGATGATGATGCTACTACTACTACTACTACTACTACAACTACTACTACTTACGATAATTCTTGTAAATCTTTGTGTAGTTAACCGACCGAAGTGCTTAAACTTGCAGTATTATCATTACCCGATCGTTGGATTCAATTGCTATCTCGCAATTTACAGTGCACAATTTCAACTCTACTCTGAGAGCATTACAGCCAGTCAATTATCAACATGCGTGCACGCGCTTTTAAAATCAAATCGACTTTTGCATCGTACCCAGGGCACCCATTTAACACCTTGGTGGATCGAGAGGAGTAAAGTAGAGAACATACCTCGCACAAGGGCATAAGTGCCGTGCCAAGCCTAACACAAAATATGTTTACATTTCCAGTCAAGTGATTTACCCACTAATACGAGTAAGATACCTCAACAATTATAATGACAAGGGGAGCAAGGAAAAAGCAAGTTAAAATCCTAAAAAGAATGAGAATTGCGCTGAATCATTTGAAAATTGATTGATAAAGATCTACAATGAAAACAGAAAGACACAGACAGACACACTCACACATACACGCACACGCACATACAGGCACAGCCCCTAACATATACATAAACCCTTACATACATACACCAAACACCATCAGGCCTGAACACCACATTAACATTATAAAGACGAGACATCTCTCAGGCTTCTATTTTTAGCGCGTATATCCTGTATTCGGATTCGTTCGATTTCCGAATGTTTCCGAATGTTTCCGAATGTTTCCTCCAAAAAGTCCGATTTCCCGCCTGCATTCTAAAACGTATGGGGTAGTTGAAGTGATGTGCCACGGAGCTCTTTTGTATTTAAATGCACTTCGTCTCTCTGTGGATTTGGATATTTTACAGCGCTCATTTCATCAGTGGTTTTATAATGATTCATTGCTCATGTAAACGATTTTATTGACGGATTTTCGATAGATACAGTTGCCCGACAAAAAGATACCTTTATAAAAAAAGATTAAAATGTTGTAACCTAAAATCTAGATTTTCTTTAATAATAGTAGAAAAGAGTGTAGATTAAAGTACATAGGCCTATGCAAAAAAACTGTCACAGAATTAAGGCTCGTTCAGATATGACGTGGTACACTGCCGCAAACAAAAATGTATTCATTTAGCTTTGTGTTATAAGATACAGAAGTGTGACGTTTATGAAACTTTACTTCATCACACAAAAAAAACCCCGCAACCCTAGGTAAATAAGACCAAATTGTTATTGATAAATTATTTATTGGTATTGATTATAATTCGAAAATATATTTACTGATTATTTTTTTCTTTTTTCCAGCAATGACAGTACATTTTTTCACTTTGCCAACCTAATAAAAATGGTCATGGCGCATTTCAACATGGAGTCACAACTCAGAGAGGTGATTTGTTTAGTTATTCCTCTTTCTAGTGGCGTACTATGGGTCCGGTCGATGGAGGAGGTGGGAGAGGGGACAATGGTATTATGAGAGGGGGGGGGGGTGTAGAAGAAGTGCGGTGAAAATCTGCTTAAGCGACCACCTGTCTATCAAGGCCACATTTTCTGTTCCGCTTGAATAATGTCTCTCTATACCTTAAGAACACAAGTGTAAACGTGCTTTTTGATCGTCAGAGAATTTTGACGTAAAATGAACAAACGGCATCAAAATATCCTGATTCCCCTCTTTTTGTTCTTGTTACTTTGTTTGCTTGCTTGTCAATTATTGGTGCTCCCTCTAAAACAAGACCCTGGATTCATCCCCTGATTAATTCATAGACATCTTTCCCGTTTCCAGCTTCAGAACTTTATATCACGGCACCCTGATCACAGGACGGGCGCCAGAGCTCTGGTCCAGGTCGTAGAGCAGACCAGGGCTAACATCAGATGGGTCCAGAACCATCGGGATGACGTGCAAGCCTGGCTCCAGCGGGTGAATCAAGATTGAGTACTGGACTGTCTGAGCCTCGTTCATACTTGACGTGGTAAACCGAATTAAAGCTCGAAGCACACGAAGCGTTTTTTCCTACTACCACGAATTTAACTACTGATTATTCAGTTCAATAACACTCATGTCACAGTGAGCAGTGAACGATTTTTAGGCCTCTACAGATAATGATGGCCCACTCGGAATTGTCACATGAACGTTTGTGTATAATGCTTTATACGCCAGTTTTCCGTCGAAAATCTGTTTACAGACCAATTTGCAACATTGCGCTAGGCCATTGCACCTTACTTTATAAAAGTTGCGTCTGAGACTAGAGATTACGCCCGGACCTGTTCTGTGCATTTCCGTGCCTGGTTGTCATCGAAAACTCCTCCTGTCATCAGGGACTAAACTATGGTAACAGCGAGATTTAAACCACGCTGCGTTTAAATGAAAGGCGGTGACGGAAAAAATATCGAATTGTTAAAAAAAAGACTGCAAGCATACTTACCTATCTCTGTGTTATGTCTGTTGAACTCCATGCGTCTTTCGATTGCGTTATTACTTGCGTTAATTGAGCCTTTGAAGGTGATGGAACAATACACTGATAATTCAACGCAGCATTTGCCTCGCTCATTTTGCATTGACTCCGAGTCCAGTGTCACTGGCGCATGAAAGACCGTGTCAATGGCTGACGCAGTGGTTGACGCAGTGGCTGACGCAGTGGCTGACGCAGTGGCCGACACAGTCCCACGTCAGTGTCATAAAGCCTTGTGTGCATACGCAGTGGATTATTATAACACACACTAATGTGAGACGCACTGCTATAGACGAGCTTTACATCATTTCATTTTACCTTGATTTGATTTGATTTATTTACCTACAGCAATACATTTTCATACATTTTATACAATAATTACATTTACAGGAAAGGAAACTATTGGTTGGTAAAAAGGGGCCAGATAATAGCACATGTGCTAGTCGAGCCTAACCCCTTAAACAACTAAACAAAGTATTTTGGTACAAATCAGTTTAGAGAATGTAACAAAACAAAAATAATTAATTTACTTTTACAATCGATGCTTTAAAAAAAAAACAAGAATCAGTACTCAATAATGTCTTACAATATACAAACTAATAATGTAAAATATGAATTATGAATTGTGTACACTATATATTTCATTCATGACTTGTTCAACAAATGACTTGTAACAGAATTCCGAAACCTATTTCTAGACCTTGTCAATCTAACATCAACAGGTAATCTATTCCAAAATTCACTGCCCACAAAAGACAATGAAATTTGACCTTGTGTCGTTCTTAATTTTGGAAGACGTAATTGTCCATCTTCTTTTTGTCACGTAATTTACGAGGTATAGTACCCCATAAACAAGGTCCATTAAATACCAGGTGGATTGATTAATAAAAGTAGGCATGTGTGTATTAAAATGATCAGTTTCAGTGTGCGTATAAAGTGAGGGGATGGATGTATCAATGGCGGATCCACGGGGGGGGGGGGGGGTGAGGCCCGGCCCCCCTTGAGAAAAAAAGGATGTAAAAACACGTGAGTTTTACCCTTTTTTTTGGGGGGGGGGGTGCAAATTTTTAAATGTTCGAGCACCAAAAAAAAAAAAAAAATTGGCATCGAATTTAATGGTGTGCAATCAATAGTTAAACTTGAAGGAAAAAAAAAATTTGCTTTGATATTTGACGTTCCTATACATTTATACTTAGTCAGTGATTAATAACTTGCATTGCAAGGACACTCCTTTGTATGGGCACCAATTATTTAGCTACGTTATTTACAAATTATCTACGGTGAAAAGTAACAACTCATATATATTACACAAGACAGTTTCCCTTTCTAAATCAAACAAATATATACAAACCTTTTACGTAACACATGCAAGAGTTCAAACGTAAAATATACTGGATAACAAAATAATACAGCGTTATATCTCTGAAAGAAATTCTGTCTTTCTTGACCTTTTTACAAGGGCCATGAGGGGGTACACGACCTGTTACATTACCTTTAATATCTAGTTGTGGATACATCTTAGAAAAGTTTACCGTAACACTCTTGTGTGTTTGTGAAAATACATTAGAACTTATACTGAAATGATCGTCAATTTGCACATCTGAATGCTAAAATCGTTTCTTACTTTACAATCCAAATATTGAGTTGTATCCACGTTCATTAATATCAAAGTAAATAATTATTTGAAATCGGAAAACGAACATGTGTTCGTTTTGATTTTTTGCTGATTTGCTCGTTCGTTTGTTCTGTATATACATTCTTTTTATTGTTTATTATTCAATTTATTTCCGTTATATTCTCTACTATATACATAGATTTTAAGTTTGCCAATTACTGCCATTTCATATGCTGTGTGTTTTAACTGTAAAATATGTTTATATATATACATTCAAAGTTTTCATTTAAAAAAAGGCCTTATGGCTCTGAAAAGACCACACTATTTTGTCGATATGAGGTAATACAATAAATCATAAAAGACGATTGATTATAATGGCACAGACATCAATTATATAATGCTCATTGCACAAGAGGTAGTGCTTACACTGCATTAATACCTGTCCTAACATATTGAGGAGATTCAGTCGGGACTACAACGCTCTTAATTTGAAGACAGGTTTACGCCATTCGATTTGCACTCACGTTGTGTAACGATATTACTCTCACACGGTGCGTCAATGTCTACGTCAGTCGCTGACGCAGTCATACGCTATGTAAAGTCCGCATCGTGTGCACTGAGCTCTAATACAATTATTATATTTAGATCAGTTTATATCGTGCAGCCACTATATACATATACTCTAAAGCGCTAACCACATGAATAATTCTGAACGACAACGTATTATCCACACTAAAAGTAGCAATCTAAATTCATCTTAGGAAGACGATAGGGTTTATTTACAGCTGAGTAACAAGCCAGGCAACATTGTTGCAGTAATGAGTAAAGCAGACCTGGTATTTTCAAAAGTCACGTGACTATAGCGTGAATAACTCTCTGATTGGATATTTAGTGTTGGTCTTTCATCCGTCCATGAAATTGAACACTCTGGTGGATTCTAATTTTGGTAGGCAACCATCAACAACCAAATTTGTATTTTATCCGATTCCCTTCACAATGACTGCTCACATCAATACATCAACTTATTTACAAACGTCCCAACTCTGAAGATTTGTCAAATGTCCATGATTAACTAAGCAGGCTCTTCTTCCTTGAGAACACATTTTAATTTCATTATCCATGTATATGTTTAAAGGCTCCTATCAGGGATTTGCAAGCCATCAGAAACGTATCTCAAACTTTATCTGTAGCAGCAATTTTGTGAAAGTGTGTGCAAAATTTAAGATCAACAAACTGTGGTTTTCTATCTATAAGGGAAATTTGTGGGCCCCCATTTTGTACACGACAAATGTTTTGAATGAAACACTGTCAGCTGCAAAATTCAAATTAGAAAAGAGAATGACTCTATTTTTTCACCTAATGAATGTTATGCCACCATATGTTCAGACAAAAAAATTAACAACATTTTGGCCCTTTTACAATAAAAAAATTAAATAAAGTGTAAATCTTTCATAAATCTTGAACTACTGTACACTTAATGGTACTTAGAGTAACGTTTCAAAGGGAATTCAAAATCATGATTTCTTCAATGAAAGAAAAAATAGCCAAATAACCGATCTAAAGAATACCCATCCATATAATATCAAATGAATAACAACGCAATTCATTGGCCAGGTGAGTATTTGCATGCAATTGTAATAGCCAAAGTCCGGATTTTAAATTAAACGTTGAGCGATTATATGATAGGCCTATATTATAATTATGTGTTTTCAATGTGTACTCTTCACTTCAGTCCAAAGTTCCTGTCGGCGAGCAAAGATCGTCTGATCCCTCTGATTCGTCAGATCGAGTACGGTTGCATCTGTTTGATTACCTGATATATACGGTACGACTACCTTTACTAAAGCGAATGAGAAAGAGAGAGAAAGAGAGATAAGTGTTAATGTGTGCATCAACATTATATATATATATATGTATATATATATATAAGCAGCGCTTCTATGTAACCGTTTTGAATTGTATCTGTTTATGCATATGTATTTCGATGTACCATTTACGGACATGCTGAAAAACAGCTATGCTAAGCTGAAAGCATGTATTTTGATCACCGTATTTAAATAAATAAATAAAGAAACAAACACACATCAAAATAATCACATACATAAAGCAGTAGACAGAGGACAAAGAAGAGCTATTGAATATTGCACAGTTTTACGTCAAACAGCACCACTTGATCTAATATATTACGTAGAAAACACAATAATACAAAAATGCGAGCATCAATAAAATAAATAGGTCTACATGTTATCATGTTAACACAAATACCTTTACTTTATCACTTTTAGAATCCGACCTATATTTTTCCAATGGGCACATTGGAAAATTCATTATTAACCATTTCCAATAGAATATTATTTTTATGTACACGCCTTTGTCAACTCTTTGTTATATTTTGCACGGCTTGGTTTATGTGATATCATGCGTGGTACATAATGTCAGTTCGTATCATTATCGATAAACACACAAATAAAAAATAAACATAAGAACAAAACAAAAATTTCTTTATGTCAATGGCATTTTTTTCATGTGAAACAATTCTTCAACCCCCCTTCTCCCGAGATAGAAAATAACTCCATGCCTGTATTAATATTCAATACTTTTTTGTTTTAATTTCTGTATATCAAAACACAAGGGCCCGAATTCACAAAGCAAGGTTTGAGCTCAGACCAAGGTTTGAGCTCAAACCTCCTTTTGTTTCGCCAAACCTCCTTTTGTTATTTTCAAACCTGGTTTGTAAATAACAAAAGGAGGTTCGGTGAAACAAAAGGAGGTTTGAGCTCAAACCTTGGTCTGAGCTCAAACCTTGCTTTGTGAATTCGGGCCAAGCAGGGCGGTTTGAGCAGACCTCGCGTTTGAATGAATATCAGAAACGACTAGCTTGAGAATACGAGCACGCGTGCTAGTCTCCCACTAATTCTAACACTAGACCTCATTTCTGCTGCATTCTAGTCAGCCATTAAGTCGTTAAAGTTAACAAAAGAGGCGGCTGTATTGCACACCCTCCCTGAGGTAAAAAAAAAAAAATACCTGTGATCGTGCGTACGATACACAAACACTGATTATGGCAGAGGGTTTAAGAGGCATGTATTCATACATAAATGTTATGCAGTCAGTAATGGCTATTCAAGTCTTAAAGTTCTAAGGACTTACACACGTGATGTGCCGTGCTCAACCTCCACCTCTATGACCTGATCTTCATTGCAAGCAACATCATCCATGCTCTCATCTGTCTCGCATGTTATGAATCTACCAGTATCAAAATAGACGGAATACAGCATTATTTAGGGATGGGGGCATGTTACCGGAGTTAACAATGTTTGTAATATAGGTGTTCATGATGATGTAAATGTTTATCGTATTTGTTTTATCATGTAGACCACTCAATTAGTAGAACTTTAATGTATGGTACAGATGAGCAGAGCTATTCATTTTTAATATTTAGGCCTACTCATGTTGGTATTGATGTTTTGTCATCTTTAAGTTCAAATCAATTCTAATCATAATAAATCAAACATTAAGAGAGAGAGAGAAAGAGAGAGAGAGAGAGAGAGAGAGAGGGAGAGAGGGAGATAGAAGGGGGGGGGGAGACACACTCTATTCAATTCAAAGAAATGTACATTTTCTTCCATTTCCAGTTGGATTGTGGAAAATTATCAAAAAGAAGAAAAGTGTCAAAATGTTCTTTGAAAAAATAACAATGTGTCTTACCTGATAGTCTTCAGATGTTTGAGGTTGTGAGGTGATCTGAAAGCTTGTGAGATTAGTTCCATCTTACTGTTGCCAATGTGAAGATTGCTAAATGTCACCCTGACAAGCTGAGGGGAGATATTCAGGAGTGCATCGGGTAATGAAGTGGGCTCCTCATGGAAACCAGCCAGTTGAGATGCATGCTCATGTGTTTGAATGGTGAGTTCTGTTGCTCCTGGTAGATGGATCCTCTGGATGACGTCAAAGTTGATTGATTTGTATACCTGTATAGTGACCCTCTTCACATTGTCAAACAGCGAACCATAATCCTGCCATCCTTCTAGTGTGCGATCATCCACTGTAAGCTCAGTCAAGGTGGGGCTCGTGTTACCACTCTCGTCGTCCTTCAGTACAGGTTAATCCATTCAATTAAATAGCAAGGTAGAGAATGAGGTATGATTGCCGGTAGACGCAAACTTTTTCATCCATTTTTAAAATGGATTACGCTCGTCTCAAAGCATTCAGTATATGGAATAGAAACAATAATTAACTTTTACACCGATTGGAATCGAAAAGCTTGTTAGAATAAATTGTATTAATTACATGTGATGACCTTCATACAACTAATGGGGGGGGGGGGGGGGGGGTGCATTTACCACCCTCTCCCGGTTACAAGGAGTGACGTTAAAGGTAAGCACTGAACCCCCCCCCCCCATTTTTACAATTTTTTTATTGAAATGTAAGGATTTTGAGGCATCTGCTCTACTTTATTGTCATCCTGTTTTGTTTACATTTCATTTGTATTTTGAGTTCTAAATAAATAATAAAATGGAGAAATATAAACTTAGTTAAAATAAAAATAATTTAATTCTGAATACACAATAAAGTGAATATACATGGAGAAATATAAACTGATAAACTTAGTTTTAACAGAACTGGCCAGTGCTCCAAATAAGCGTAGCGTGACGCCTCGTAAGCCCTTAAAATTTAGCAGGGGTGGCGATTTTATTTCATTAACGGGGATACGAAATGCAAGGGACGAGGGAGCATAGTGAAATAAGAGGGGCCAGTGGTGTAATGAGGGGTGTTTTTTTTTTTTTTTTTTTTTTTTGGGGGGGGGGGGAGAAAAACAATTCGCATCACCACCATTCTTACATGTTACATCCAGGCCCTGCGGAACGTTTTTCAAAGTAGGAAAGGTGGCGGGGGGAGGGGGGGGGGGGGGGGGGGGTGCTAAATTATTTACGATCAGGTGGAGAAAAGCAAGTGTAGTGTATATTGGCGCGGAGTCCAGGGGTGCAAAGCCCCGGCGGGGGGTTAAGGGGTTGAGGCCCGTTAAGCTCAGGGGTTTGAGGCATTTAATTATGGTCAGATGAGCAATGAGGGGCCGCCCTAGTGGAGCCCCCGGAAACTCAGGCGTTTAAGGCATTTAATTACGGTCAGATGAACATATTTTGATACCTTATTTGTGACACTGGCAGGTCACTAATTGGTGTGAGGTTTAGGGGCGGAGCCCCCAGAAGCACAGGGGTTCTAGGCATTTATTTACGGTTAGATGAGCAACCAGGGGGCCACATTATGGCACTTAGAGGGGTCTAGGGGGCTGAGCCACCGGGAGCTCAGGAACAAACCATGCCATTTCAGCAACATTTGTATATCACTGGAATCAAATAGATATACTTAATGTTTGAATTTTATTTAGGGGGCAACTGCCCCCAAGCCCCCCCCCCATCAGTACACCAGTGAGAGGGATGAAGGTGACGGAAGTGAAAACAACCAATAGAGCTATATTATAAATCTCATGATATAGCTCTAGGCTACCCCTCACATGTTTTTGACGTTTTGTTGTATTACATATTATGTCCTTTAGCAAAACTATAATCTAAATCAAGCAAAACACTTCACTTTAACTTTGCCGGTATTTTGTGTGCAGTCCGAAGGGTTGTAAATATTTAGTAGGTTAATTTCAACAAGTAGTGTGTAGGGGATGGGGGGGGGGGTGGCCTGTACAAATATCCCCCCTGAGATTACAAAAACAGAGAGAAAAAAAAAGGAAGAAGAAGAAGAAGAAGCAGAAGAAGAAGAAGAAAACAAAAAGTGACTGTTTCAATTTCAGCATAATGCATGAGAAATGAGTTATTTTTTGTATGTATGTATAACTGTATAGCCTACACGTATACAGTATATCACGATCATTAAGAGTAGTTGCGCGACGTGCGCGAACAAGCACTTCATAAACTTCAGAATAACTTTTCGTTATTTTGCAAGGTATTATTATATAGCCCAGACGTAAAGTGCGCCAGCACGCGTGCGCTTAAAAAGTGCAATCATGTACAGTAGATGCCCGGCTCCCCCCTCCCCACTCAGTGTTATTTACGGTACGCGTATGCTCGTTCCCTCCCTTTGAAAGCACCCCTCCTATCTCAGGACTGCCAACATTTCTGAATCCCCCTTTCGCCGGCTTTTCGCTGGCTTCTCCTGCCTTGGAGACCCCCCCCCAAAAAAAAAAAAAAAAAAAAAAAAAAATCCGGAACACTGCTAAATGTACCCCCCCAAAAAAAAATTTCAGGTGAGCTCTAGTCGATCGAGAGGACTGGGGGCCAATGTTTTTACTTTTCAAAAATGAAATAATCCTGAAAGAGCTTTCAAAGCTGGCAGGAATTTCAGGAATTTGATTCCGGGATTTGATCAATTTTTCTATGATATTCAAAATATTTTATAACCCCCTTTTTTACATTTCTCAGGAGTCCAAAGAGAGAGAGACAAAAAAAACCCTTTTTAAAGAAATCTCCGGGTGAAAAGTCAAATACACCCCCTTTTTTACAATTCTCGGGCAGGATTTTGTGGCGCGAAAAAGTACTCCTTTCCTGGAGATTTTAGGAACACGCATGCGGTCCCTCTGACCCCGGAGGTGTGTGTGTGTGTGTGGGGGGGGGGGGGGGGGGGAGGTAGATGAAGACTGAAGTTCCAGACCTAGCGTTTTCAAGACTTACAGTGGCCGTTTGTCTCCTCAGTTATTTTAAGGTAAGCCTGTACACATTCTTATCATTTTTATATTTGAGAAAGGATTTGGCTGAGCAAATTAAAGAATTCATTAGATTTAATTAATAAACACAGTACATGTATCATTGTTAATTCCAGAAACGTTTTTTAAGAGGTGTGAAAATTGTGAACGCATCTGATTGAGAGTGATAAATAATACGGTAACTGTTGCATTGCCCAAGTCCTACTCGGTGGTTGTCATTTGTTCACACCTAAAACTTAAGGGACGAGGGGATGATATTTAAGGGCTGCAATGCATGTGATGTTTGTGTAGGTGTATGAATGCATAAATTTGTTGTTTATATTGAATTAATTGAATTGAATTCAGATAAGTCGGGCTTAATAAGAGCCCAAAACGGTGCAACGAATCGTCTTCTTTCTATAATAATTAAATCAAACGTTTAAGCTTTGCGCGCTTCGCGCGGGAAGGGGGAAACTGAATTCAAACAAGGATTAAGAGTCGAGAACAGTACACCCAATCGTCTGCTTACTCTCATAATTTAAGGAAACGTCTAGGCTTCCGTGCTTCGCGCGAGAGGGGGAAACTGAATTCAGATAAATAGGGCTTATTAAGAGTCGAAAACGGTACAACGAATCGTCTGCTTTCTTTAATAATTTAATGAAACGTCAAAACATCCGCGCTTTGCGCGGGAGAGAAAGGGAGAAACTGAATTCATACAAGGATTAAGAGTCGAGCACGGTTCAACGAATTGTCTACTTTCTCTAATAATTTAATGAAACGCCAAAACTTCCGCGCGGGAGGGGGGGGGCCGGGGGGGGGGGGGACTGAATTCAGACCAGGATTAACCGTCGAGAACGGTACAGCAAATTGTATTCTTTTTATAATAATTTAATGAAACGCCAAAGCTTTCGCGCTTCGCGCGGGAGGGGGGGGGGGGAATATATTCAGACAAGGGTTAACAGTCGAGAACGGTACAATAAATCGTCTTCTTTTCCTAATAATTTAAGGAAACGTCTAAGCTTCAGCGCTGCGCGCGGTAGGCCTATCACCCACACGCGCTCTTTGAGCGATTCGCCTGCTCACTACCGCCCCTCCCTAAAAAATAAGATCCTAGCTCCTCGCCTGCATTAAAATATATAGCTATGATGCTGACTAAGTTGACGAAATAATTCGTATATTTATGTCGTCGAGGAAAATGACCATTTGCGCATACGCAAGTATTTTAGATAGTCCGTAGGAAAAACAATTTAGCCTTCGGCCCCGGGTATATAGGGTTAAATTTGTAAATAGTGGGACATTTAAATGTGTCGGTAATAGGGGGCTAGTTTTGTCGGTAATCGTTGGCCTCTACACCCCCCCCTCCACTAAAAAAGGACTAGCGACGCCCCTGACCATTATACATCATTTTCTAAGTGATGGGACTCAAAATAAAGAGTTCGCATCTTCCTGACGAAATACTCAATATTATGTTACTACTTGAAAGTGTGTCGTCTTATTTCGGAGTTCATTATAATTAAACACTACAGTTTGCAGCTGTCATTATTTCGAAATAATTATGTCCAATTCTTTTACTTTATGGTTGTCAAATTTGGCATGTGCGTGCATGTATGTATGCATGTACACATTTACGTACATTTGTTTGGGTATGTGTGTGTGTCTGTTGCTTGTGCGTGTGTGCGTGTGTGTGCGTGTGTGTGTGCGTATGTGTGTGCGTGTGTGTGTGCGTGTGTGTGTGTGTGTGTGTGTGTTTGTGTTGTGTGTTTGTGCGTGCGCGATCGCGCGCGCTTGCGTAAATTAGTGTGGGCGTGTGCTCGTGCTAGTATGTGATGGCTATCGCCGATCATCCCCCCACTCCTCGGTACGGATTAACGCCCCTGGTAGTGTGTGTGTGTGTGTAATTGGGTTTTTACAGACGTGTATCAATCAGATATGATTATTTACGTCTGGGGACCGACCTTTAAAGTCACCATCCGAAAGACGTGACTCAGTTTCGAACCTGCGTCCTCGGCTGAATCAGTTTGTAACTTCAACTGTTAGCTGGATTAGAGGCGCACGCCACAACTCCTAGAAGGCGGGAATGGACTGAATATTCATTTTTTCAGCACTGATCTATTTCTATAAACTCCTAATCTTGTAAACATACAGTGTAAACTGTGCTTACAATATATGCGATACCAACGGAATACAGATTTTCTACAATATTTACTTGTATATTTTGAAGGATATTATGCGAGGGAGTGTAGTGACTGATCGAGAAGATTTTTGCATTAGAATTAGTCATAACGCTGCACTATTGGGCCCTTAAAAGTGTTAGGCAGTCTTTAACCAGTTTTTGCTATACTTTTTGTGTGTGCACTTTTCAAAATTTTCCTGGGGGGGGGGGGGGGACCATCCCCCCTAAAAAAAATTGAGGGTGACGTGTCCCCCGTCACCCACCCCCAGGATCTCCGTCCCTGCAATTAAGTACAAGAAAAATACATAAGTTAGGGGGTAGCTGGTGATGCAAAAGTACAAAACAGAGAAAAGAAGAATTATAGGAAGCGACTGAAGAGTGATTAGGAGAGAGGGAGAAAGAGAGAGAGAGAGGGGTTGAAGTGAGAAGGAGTCACAGATTATTGCACATATTGTGTTATTAAACAAAGAAGACATAATCAATCATGTATTGGGAGAGCAGCATAATTTTCACTGCTGCTTCGGATGCAAACTCTTCAATATGATGGCTCTTCAATATGATGACTCTTTACATTTTATTTTTTCATTCATTGCAATGACGACCTTCGTCATTGCCTTGTTTTCGTTCACATTCTGCCCCATTAATATTCTCCTTTTCCTTATCGTCCAAAAATCCCATTCGTTTTGCACGTAGTGCTTGTTATTCCTAGTTAGGTGCTTTCTTTATGTCCTTTTCCTTTCAAATTTCATAGGCATAGTGTCTAACATCTCATCAAGGTCACTACATTCTTCGATTTTCGAAATCACTCATGCATGACCGTCCAGGCGCCATTTTGTCCGTTTCTGGTCCATTCTAAGGCCTTTCTTCCTTCCTTCCTCTCTCCACTATCCTAGATCCTACAAACTTCTAACAAATTCCTTTAGATAGTCTAAGAGATGTTCTTTTATCTGCAACGTATAACCTGACCTTAAAAATGCCATCTTCGTACTCAAATTTCAAATCTGAAACTGACTCCGTCAAAAATCTTTAAAATTCTTGAAAAATGGATCCCTACAAATCTAAAAATTGCAATAACTTTCTTTTACCAATTCCGTTCCGTCTCATCTTCTCGCAGTATCTTTATCTCACAATTGCAAATAGCCATGCCAAATTTTACGCTCCAATGGCTATGAAAAACATAAATAGCGCCCTCTAAAGTTCTGGGAATTGGCTTTCTTTCTGTGGCCGTATCTCCATTATGGCTTGGGAAACCCGTACTCTTTTTTGGATTTAGATACTTGAAGATATGCCCTTTCCAGCCATATACAAAATTATATACCCTAACACTGACCGACTTTTAGAAAAATGCCCTCCAAATTCGCCATTTTCAAGAAAATTCCAAAATAACTTCAACTTGCTCTAAATTAACGATCTTTATACCTACATCAATGAAACTTGGCAGACATATGTATCCATGTACGTGACAACTGTTTGCTAAGTTTGGTAAAATTCGAATATGTCAGCGCAAAGTTATTGCCCAAAATGATGAATTTACTATGCATTACGTAATAGCGCGTTTTATGCGTGCAATACATTGCGCGCAGATAACAATGGTGTCAAACTGACCGCAATGAAGTGCCCTTTCGAATGATACCAAGTATGGTATATGTTCACACAGAAAATTGTAAGTAAATCGCATTTGAACAAGGGTCACTATACGAATTTCGCCGAGTTTCCGCCCGATTAAAACACTTATCGGCCATGACGTCATTTTTTCAGACTGCTTTTCGCCCCTTAAATGTCCTTTTTTTTTTCCTTGAAAATTTGCAGTGACATTCCGAGTTCCAATACGCAGGGCACCTCGTGGCCGGATTTTTGAAATTGGTCAAGGGGGCCATTCAAGACGCCATTTTGTCCGATAAATCTATTTTACATCACGTGTTTCAATAGGATTATCATAGAAAAAAGGAGAGTGGTTAACAATAACAACCATGAAATTCTCTTCTAATGATACCAAATACGGCCCATAAAGAGACATAAAGAGAGAGAGAAAAACAATTTAACTCCGGTCATAATACAGATCCTGTACGTTTTCCGCCCATGCATTACACGCATGTCTATGGGGCATATCGGGTTCACGCTTTTGGCCCCCCAGAACGATCTTTATTGCAATGACGAACATGCACCAAATCCCATTGGTTTTTGCACGCAGTGCTTGCGAGCCCTTTCTAGGTTCTTTCCCCTATCCCAATTTCTTTCAAACTTCGTAGGCATAGTCAAATCCATCAAGGTCACTGTTGAGCCTGTCTTTCGCCCTACCTATCTCCAAAATCACAGAAACTACAGACTTTGTACAAATTGCTCTGGATAGTCCGAGAGAAGCTCTTTCGTTTGACGATGGCGTCATTGCACGCACATCGTTGTGACACGATTGCATTTCTAGTTTTGTCCTTCTGAATGTGCCAACGCCCGTACCCTTAGAATCATAGAGCCTCTTCTGGATAAGATGTGACTTGTGACCTGGGCCGTTGAAGAATCCAAGAATTGAAAAAAGACAGTTAGAGAACACGATCGCAACTACTTTCGAAGAATAACCTCGGGTGCGATTCCAATACCTTATTTTATATCCCATATAAATCATGTCCGGATTATGCAAAATATCTCTTGTAATGTTCGTAAACTTTAAAGGTAAAGACCAGTATTGGCAACGCCCCAATTTAAAAAAATGAAATGGAAGCTCTCATTACCAATCATGTGAAAGAATATGTTTTGACTAATACATGATGATAAAAAATTTGCCGGGAAACCGCCTACTAATTCATATATTTGGTAAATTTATTTCTCTCATGGTCTGGTGAGAGAGATAGGGTAGTCCCATATACATCTTTCTGTGTATAGTGCTTGTAACTTTACGAAGAATGAGCCAAATTTCTTATCATTTTGATGATTCCAGAACCTTGCAGATGCTAGATGCTAGATGATCGACCTTTTCTGATCGATTCCACAACGTTTCTTTCACAATGCAATCGCATGACCATTACTGGTCTTTACCTTTAACAGGTGACGTACAAGGCTATTAAAATTGCCTCTAATAGGTTGATCAAAAGGTGTTTTCAATCGTGTTGGAGTTAAAATCACCTTGCACTCAACCTCTATTTGACGCCTGAGAAGCAAGCGCAAAGCTAGGATTTTATTGGGGGGGGGGGGGCGGTCGTAAGCACGCGAAGCGTGAGAATCACTTACATATGGAAAGCCGTTGGTGACTTTATTCACGTGCCCCAGACGTATGGAACGCGGCAAACGTCTGCTAAATTGACCAATCACCGCCTGCTAGTT